>NQII01001308.1:107770-126213 GCA_002778355.1 Clitarchus hookeri
CGATCCGGGTTCAATCCCCGGCGGGTTCACTCCCGGATTTTTGCATGTGGGAATCGTGCTGGACGATGCCGCTTGCCGGCGGGTTTTCTCGGGGTACTCCCGTTTCCCCCGCCCTTACATTCCAGCACCACTCCCTTCTAGGGTCTCATTTCTGTCATGCCCAGGGATGACTATCACCTACGGGTCCCAGCTGGAAAGACAGTCACTCTGAGGGTGTTGCCTTGCCCTGCGTGCACTTCCCACACGCCATTTATTTTTACTGTATTTCCACATTTTTTCAGTTTTTTCAATTCCGTGCTCTTTAAATAGACTATGTGTAGTCAGAGACGTCTATTATTATTTTTTGTTACAAAGTAAGAGTTAAGTGCATGCAGGGCAGTGAGACGTAAGCAAAAACAATGTGTGTGGAAAATTTATTTTATTTGCGTTATCTATTACACTATTAGTATTACTTGTGCATGTTAACATAATGTACTGTATACCGATTTTGTATGCCCTGGTGATTACAGTTGATACTCATACCTTTGTATTACTACTTCGTTGTTTAATGATCGGAGCATGTAATTTACAGCAATGACACAAAAATTTTTTGTTCGATCGATGCAGTAAAAATTAAATTTTGAGTTCGGCAAAAACTTACTTTTTTAACATAATTTACATAGAAATTTGTTGGGACCACAAAAAATGTTCTGTGGGCACGGACTTTTGGTCCAACCATGTTCAATGGTTTGAGTTTCCACTGTATTTACTTACATCTCTGAGGGATATATATATATATATATATATATATATATAAACACGCACACACACACACACACACACACACACTGGAGAGTCAAAAAAACTGGTATAGGCGTGCCTATGCAAATAACAGAGGTATGGAACCAATCAGAGTAACACGATGAGGTCGGCAGCGCTTATATAAGACAACAAGCGTCTGGCAAAGTTGCTAGATCGGTTACTGCTGCTACAATAGCAGGTTATCAAGATTTCAGTGAGTTTGAACGTGGTGTTATAGTCGGCGCACGAGAGATGGGACATAGCATCACCAAAGTAGCGATACAATTTGGATTTTCGCATATGACCATTTCACGAGTGTACCGTGAATATCGGGAATCCGGTAAAACATCAAATCTTTGGCATCGCTGCGGCCGGAAAAAGATTGTTAACGAATGGGACAAACGACAACTGACGAGAATCATTAAACATGACAGATGTGCAATCCTTTCTCAAATTGGCGCAGATTTCAATGCCGGGGCATCAACAAGTGCCAGCGTGCAAACTATTCAACGGGCCATCATTGATATGGGCTTTTGGAGCCAAAGGCCTACTCGTGTACCGTTGTTGACTGCACGACACAAAGCTTTAAGCCTCGCCTGGGCCCGCCAACACCGCCATTGGACTGTTGATGACTGGAAACACGTTGCCTGGTCTGACGAGTCTCGTTTCCAATTGTATCGGGAGGATGGACGTGTACAGGTATGGAGACATCCTCATGAATCCATAGACCCTACATGTCAACATGGGACTGTTCAAGCTGGTGGAGGCTCTGTCATGGTATGGGGCATGTGCAGTTGACGTGAAATGGGACCCCTGATACGACTCTGACAGGTTAATGATACGTAAGCATCCTGTCCGATCACCTGCACCCATTCATGTCCATTGTGCATTCAGACGGACGTGGACAATTCCAGCACGACAATGCGACACCCCACACGTCGAGAGTTGCTACCAAGTGGCTCCAGGAACACTCTTCTGACTTTAGACACTTCCATTGGTCACCTAAATCACCAGACATGAACATTACTGAGGGTATCTGGGATGCCTTGCAACGTGCTGTTTAGAGAGATCTCCACCGCCTCGCACTCCTACGGATTGTGGACTGCCCTGCAGGATTCATGGTATGAATTGCCTCCTGCATACCTTCAGACATTAGTAGAGTCCACGCCACGTCGTCTTGCAGCACTTCTGCGTGCTCGCGGGGGCCCTACACGATATTAGGCAGGTGTACCAGTTTTTTTTGCTCTACTCGGTGTGTGTGTGTGTGTGTGTATATACACGCACACACACACAGACAAAATGGAGCTGAATTCGACTGACAAACTTCTGAGGTGATTCTTTATGCAAAATCAAATGGCAAATATATAGGACTTTAGTACCTATACTAAATATTAATGGTGAAATAAGTCCCCAAAAATTAAGTTTTTGGAATGTTTTTTTGCGATATATTGGAAACCAGTTAAGATGAAAGTACAATTCGCGGAACATTGTTTTATGTTATCTGGATCTTCAACCTAACAGCAAAATAACATTAATAATACTCCCCATTATGAAAATAACAGAGGTGGCCACCCTCCTATTGCCGTCAACTTCATTACCTTTGGGAATTACGAACATTTGATGCCAGTTAACAGAAACTCACGGTTAAAAGGGTGACGGTTAACAGAGACTTCACTGTATTTTAGAGCTAAAATAAAAAAATCAACATACACAAAATTACTGACATCCACCTTCATTAAAAATTTCAAACTTAAATCCATGTATTCAAATAATATTGTAACTCACCTAAACATAAATATTAGCTGCACCTTGACCTGTGTGCACATGTGTGTGTCAGAGGCAGCGTTTTTAACTCTGTAACGTAAAAGTATTTAACCATTTCTTCTTCCTAATTTCTAATTCCAAGCCCCATAAATTCCTTTTGTGTGAAATTTGACCTGGCCTCCACAATCCCCTGATATGAATCAATTGGACTATTTCTTCTGGGGTTACATGCGCAGCCTGGTGTATGAAACTGTGGTGGAATCCGAAGAGGACATCATTGCAGTTGCTGGGATTATTTGGGACAATGAGGGTATTTTCAAACTTGTCCAACAATCATTGGTGCAGCGTTGTGAACTGTGCGTCGAACATGGGGGCTGTACCATAAAGCCTTTCCTATAAAAAAAATGTTTGTGATGCATGTTTCTACAATAAAGCCACAGCTTTTGTTGTTAAATTCAATGTGTTACCTGATACCACTTAAATGTGATGCATTGTAATTGCATTGATCTAAGCTGCCGCACCAAATGTTACAACGTTCAAAAGCCACCACAGTACACAGCAGCAGTGATACAGTTCCAGATGTGTAGGCAATACCAACATATTTACGTCCTGCATGGAATCGTACACTGACTGTCACCACAAACAAACAGTTGTGTATGCTTATTAATGTATGGTACGCGTTGTTTACAGTAGGTGTTAACACTGTCCGCCACCATCGGCTGTGCAGTGGCCATACACGCATATAGGTAGTATTGTTTGCATACTAGGCTCTGTATCGCTGAAGCGGAATCTTTGTGTACTTTTCAAACGAAAATGGTGGGTCCTAGGCAGTTGCAACAAGGGGACGATTTTTGTTTCATAGGCCATACTGCTCAATAAACAGGTATCAAACATTCATAATTCCCGAAGGTAACGAAGCTGCCGGCAATAAGAGGGTGGCTACCCCTGTTATTTTCATAATAGACAGTGTTATTAATGTGAGTTTGCTCTTAGGTTGAAGATCCTGATCACATAAAACAATGTTCCATGTTTCGTACTTTCATCTCGCCTGGTTTTCAATATTTCGCAAAAATAAATTCCAAAATGTCAATTTTTGGGGACTTAGTTTAGGTACAACAGTGGCCTAAATATTTGCCACTTGATTTTACATAAAGAATCATCTCACAAAGTTTGTTGGTCGAATTCAGCCCCATTCTTTATATACATTATATATATATAAATTAATGTCAGCTGTTCTCTGGACAACTTGCATGGCCTTACACGAAAAATGACATGATCTGCCTTGCATTATAATTACTCATAGATCACTGGCATCTTGCTTGGATTTCATTTAGAGTACACATTTATCATGTGAAGACTGGCTTAATGGCGATCAGTGGCTTGAAGTTCCTCATGTGCTGCGTAGGTGAGCAACCTGGTGTTCCTTGTGGTGCCACCAGTGCTAGTGGTGCTGTTCCGCACCTACAGCAGCAAGGTGCACACTGGCATGTACCTCCTGTGGGCACTGTTCGTGGTGGTGGGGCTGAGCTCCGCCTACTTCCATGCCACCCTCAGCTTCCTGGGCCAGCTGCTAGATGAGCTGTCCATCCTCTGGCTGCTCACCGCCGCTGTATGCATGTTCTACCCCAGGAGGTTATTCCCGCGCCTTGTGCATGGCGAGAGGTGAAGAACGCCTAGCTTTTCAGCTTCTTAGTGAGATGAACAAATCGCACACTTATAAATCTTGAGACTAGTTCCAAAAGTTAAACTTGGTTTCTTATTGCCTGACAACTATAATTTCAGAAAAATTTCTGAGTCCTATAACTATGTATTAATATATTATTTTCCATCTAAAAAGGGATGTTCCAACTTGAATGACAAATTATATTAACATTTTATAAGGGAAAAAAAAAAAAAAAAAAGCCAAATTATAATAAAAAAAATTTTCTTTACACAATATTCCTGTTTAAAACACAAATATATTTCAACCATTTATTGGGACTCTTGAGGGGCCTGCCTACCTGATGCTTTAACTACATTGCAGTGTGTTTGAAATGCACATTTTCCCACAAAACTATTAAATGTGCACCCAGTGTGCTAATTTATGAAAAGAACACGTACTTCATATGAGGTCTGTTGAGTGCTTTCAAGAGATTGCATACATTGGTATCACCATTGTAGAGCACTCCAAAATGGCTCAAAACTGCTTTTTAAAAATACACGAGTCAAATAAACACAAAAATACTTAAAAGGCCCTGGACTGAACCTTGCAACAGACTTTCCAGCCATAAAACGATAGTAATGTTGGTACATGCAGCACGACAATATTGCATGGCAATTCAGAGCCTTGCGGTTAGTGGTGTTGGCACACTAGATGCATGTGGCAGTGTAGCCCTTATTGCTCCAGTCTAGGAGTTCTTGCACTGCTTGCAGGAGGAAGTTCAGTGTAGCTGCCATAGCCGGGGGCACGGTCTTCACAGCTCTGGGCATGGTCAAGCCAGTCGTGAATGCAGTGGCGCTGATGCTTCTGGGCACTGGAGTCATATTCCTGTTGGCTGTGGAACTCAGAAGGTGAGTGGACACGTATCACCAACAAGAGTACATGTTTCTCAGTGGTTATCTCTTCATTACAACCTACCAACATACCCCACATTCTACCATATTTACGCATGTATAACACCCATGGTAAAAACTGTCAACCCTCCACCCGTCCAGTCAGGAGACAATGGACTCGCCCAGGTATAATTTTTACGGCCAGCGGATGGTGACCTTGTCAGAGTACGCCTCTCCGCCGAACCATCCAGCAGACGTCATGGCTACCAACCAGCCAGGTCAGGCGACCCCGACGCTGGACCTACGCCGACAAACACCTGTCGCCCAGCAGAGGTGGGTAAGCCAGCAGCTCCGCCAACAACCCGCGTTTGCTTACCAATACTAGTGCAACTAGACTTTGTGCCACGCCGGCGGCCTACCTGTCCGACTTAATACAAAGGCACCCTTAAGGCAAACTCCAGATTTTACAGACCCCAGTACAGTAAGGTCTGTACCCCCACACCTGTGCGACTGGTCTAGAACAGAACTAAGAAATAGACAACTATTGAGATGCTGACACGCTCCCGTCCCTAACTGTCACACGTCAAATATGTTACTGCCTATTTACTCCCTCTCCAGAGCTTGGTTGGCTGTTCTCATGTTGCCAGGCAGAGCTACATTCAAGCAAACAAACAGGGGTGGCAAAAAGTATTAATAACAAGGCAGATAAAAGAAGGGAGGTAGTGAACACAAAGAGAGGGGTACCCAAGCAGAAGCGAAACAGAGATACAGTAGTAGCAAGGGAAAGGAATGGATTTTATGCTAAGCAGCCAGAAGTCTGTTCGTATGCCGTGAACAGTCTTCAGCCTTGGACATTTACATTTTCAACAAGGACAAAGAATGGCTGTACTGTTTTCAGAAATAAAAGTGCCTGCAATTATATAAGACTGTATCATTCAGATGATTCAAGCAGCTGTAATGTATATTTTCAGTCCTCATTACATAAGTTTACCAATTAGTATCAGAAAAGAAAAACATTTTTTCCTCCCAATCATCAGTAAGTCATAACATCTTTTATGATCTTTATCTGTGCATCAGAGGTAAAGGACACTATGTATATTTTACAAAACCAAAGTTTTGACATTGTCTTGTATTTTTTGCAGTATCTCCAGACTGCAAAGCACTATTTCCTAAACAGAATAATAAGCAATTTAGCCAGTAGAAAAGGGCACTATGTGCCATCATGGTATCCAGGTAAACTGCACTCCTTTAAATTGCCATATTTGTGACAAAATGCCCTGTACCTCCAATGCATAGTTATGTGAACAATAGTCACGTATAAAATGCCAGCTGTCAGATGTGCTGCATTAGATCTAATGGTCAAGATGTCAGCTTCCGCAAGTGTGTAGGCATTCATAAAACACAGGATTCTCATGATATGAGCGTACTATAACGGTGAAATGATGCTGCACTGTAAATTTCAGTTGAAGTCAATGAAAACTGACTTTGCATTTGTGCCGCTGGCACGTTGCGCGCTATACTTAGTGGCGCCATCTGCGTTTATGTTCATCAACGAGATCGCGTGTGCACTTGGCTTCCCTGTTTCCTCTCTCTCTCTCCCATGTTCCTTGGTTCCCCTCTCCCCGTGCATGCGCATTAAGTTTCTGTCTGCTAGCTCTGCCTGCTTAATGTAACTGGCAGCTCACTTCTCAACTTCTACTCCCTAGCTACACTACGAGCTACTTCGATGCAGCTGACCGATCACTTCACGGGGCATTCAGCTGTGGAACAGTGAGTCATTAGAGCATGCGACTGCAGTTGGCCATTTAAATGTGTTCCTAGGTTTTTAATTAATTGTGGCATAGTGTTTTAGTGTTTCGGGGTGTGCTGTTGTTTAGTAGGTTTTTCCTCAATTCTGGTTTGGTAGCCTTTCAAAATCCCCTTTGTTAAAATAGCAGCCACTTTGAAAATAAGTGTCTGGCATGGTCAAAACTCACTAAGTACTAGATGTGTACAGAGTTTGGTGAAATTTGATTGACACGTTAAAAAAAGGGGCACACACATGCGCACACAGGTCAAGGTGCAGCTAAAGTTTAGGTGAGTTACAATATTATTTGAATACATGGATTTAAGTTTGAAATTTTTAATGAAGGTGGATGTCAGTAATTTTGTTTATGTTGATTTTTTTAATTTTAGCTCTAAAATACAGTGGAGTCTCGGTTAACCGACACCCTTTTAACCGTGAGTTTCTGTTAACCATCAGTAAACTGACACGACAAGTAAAAAATAAAATTGGATACAAAAAACAAACTTAATAAACTAAAAATGAAATAACTTTTTTCTCGCTTCATATTAGATCAAATTAAGCACATTATTGAGTTGAAAAATATGTATACTTGTAATACATACTGACGCGTGATGGGTACATAGGATAGGCATTGCGCTGTATTCACATCCTGGGGGGAAGAATCCTCGGGGCTGTCCCGACGTATAAGGGCACACGGGAAAGAACCAAAGTCGAGAGAAACAGGGTAAGTCCCTAGAAATAGCCGATATAAGCCCTCGACGAAGGAATCAGGGGGTGCCCCCGACGAGAATTAATGCAGACACAGCTCACAGGAATCCCCGAAACTTCCTACCACACCCTCCCTCCACCCTCGTNCCCCGAAACTTCCTACCACACCCTCCCACCACCCTCGTTGGAGCGCACAAGCCGCTGACGAGACACGAAATCCTACACAAAAAACGCACGAGGTACACAGGGGATTTCCCGATTTCTCTCTCGAGAAACTGCTGACAGCTAACTTGAATATAGCGGGAGATGGGTTAAATTCAGGTGCAGCCGAGGAAGGGGCACAGTTGTTCAGCCGAGATGGGAAAGAGTTGTTCGGCAGCCGCGATGAGAGGCGGAGGAGGCAGTTAGTGCGAGAGGCAGTCATATCACGAGGCCGGGTTTGGATCCCGGCAGAGTCAATTATCGCCAGTCGAGACGGGAGTTGTTCGGCGGCACAACCGCGAGACGAGATAGGTGCAGCCGAAACGGGAGGCGAAGCAGACACGGGAGTAAGCCGTCGTGTGATGGGAACAGTGCCGAGAATATGAGTAAATTCCCGGAAACGAGTGGCAGCCCCATACCAAGAAACGCCATTGCCCGAGAAGATGTAGTCGTGCGCCGGATGGCGACGAGGCAAGCAGTCAGTAAGTCAGTCAATAGTGACATCACCGGGGAGAGAACACAGGAACAGCTGAAATTTCATGTGTAAATTTCCGAGACAAACCCAGTAGAAGTGCCGAGAACTTATGAGTTCATTTTCGAAAACGTAGTGGCAGTTTCCGAGGTGGGAAAGTCAGAGACGCGAGCCGGACCGTTGCGGACGTCGACACAGACTAGGAAACGCGCTCTCCAACAAGGAACGCCAGCCGAGGTCGCAGACACACTCAAAGTCCCCGGGAAACCATCCCGGACTTCTGAGAGAGTCAGTCAAAGCCAAAGGAAGAAGTCAGCTGAGTACAGCATGCCAACGAGAGCCAGTCCGAAGGGCCTGAAAATGGGCCACCCAACTCACCATGCCTCACTACCAACGAAGACAACTCACCAAAAGCCGCAGTCACAGATAAGTAGAAACGTCTCCCGTCAAACATCCTTCCCTGACGCATAGCATACCGCCCACCAGCCTTTCAGGCCTATGACTTGTAGGGGGGTCTCAGTCTCGCCAGTGTGTGTAAAAACCTATGTTACCTTCAGATAAATAAATTACTGGTGTGTTAAATAACTGAGAATATGAGTATTTGTTTACCCCTAACGCAACAACCACAGGTGCCCTTAGTCTGCACCAAAGTAATTTAACTAAATAACCTACTAGCCACCATCCTGTATAACTCAGGTGATCCAGTAGCGTTCTGTGCAGTGCGGAATGCGAATGACTCACGTTTGTTGTTTATGTACAACTTACATATGTACTTCGTAGAATCGTTCCGTCTTCCTCACCACCCTACTGGAATTCCAGACACTCATCCGCCCTCCAATTCCTACAGTCAGTTCAGTAGCGGTAGTCACTTAGTCAGCAAGTCATTGTCCTCAGTTTGTTGTCAAAGTGTAGTGTGTTTAAAAATTTCTGAGAAATGGAAACGTGTTGTATTGGGACTTCCTCAAAAACTTGAAATTATAAAAACGACTGCGTAAAGGAGAAAGCACGACTAGTATCGCTCCGCTATATGGAATCGGGCGGACGAAAGTCGATGATATTAAGAAAGATGCAGATAAAATCGAAAGTTGATGAGGAACTTGTATTAAGTGCAACACAGGAGGTAGAATGTTTAAGCGAAGAAGAAGAGGATGACACACTAAAGGATTCCCCCAAAATAATTAGCCACAGTGACGCTGAAAACATGTTTTCCAAGTGCATTGAATGGTACGAGCAACAAGAAGAGGCAGACGCTACCCAGATATTACTCCTACATAAGATGCGCAACACGGCAGCAACAACAGCCTGTGGAGTATTACAACAAAGGAAAATGACAGACTTTTTAGATAGGATTATACTACTGAACATATACATAATAGTACTGTATTCAATTTTGTTATTTTATCAACATAATAAACAGAAGTGTACAATATTTAATATCAAATACATACTGTGCTGTACATACTTANTATTGTATACATTATTATTGCTAGTATCTGTCATGTCTTTGAGAATGAGGGGGAGGGTATTTCTACTATCCATCTATTCTCTCAACCGTCACGGTGAAGGTCCCAAGACTGACGGATAATGGAGACTCCACTGTAAGTACATATCACCCGTCACTCTCAATATATACAGACAGGAAAGTGATCTCGTAAGCCTTTCTATCCTTTGGAAAGAAGGCTAATAAATTTTTAATTTTAAAAAAGGTGTCATTTTCGCACTAGAGAAGATTCAACACTAACTACAGGCAAAAACTTGCAAATTTTGATGTATAGGGTTGGGGGTAAGTCAAAATTGGTCCAATATCATCCAGAATATCTATAGTGACAGACTTGTCATAATGACCTGTTTCTGGAAACAGTGCCAGGTCTTTTTAGTATGGTTCTACTTCATTTTGAGATCAATCTCGCAGTTTAATAATTCAAATCGCATTGTAAAAATTACAATAGCCTACTTTATTTTACCAACAAGTAAATATAATGGCTAAAAATTAGACAAAATTAAATGCTAATGGACAGATTTTCAACATCAGACTACAAGAGCATGGAGGTAGAGAGGGCACATTTGCAGGTAGCTATTGTCATTCACAAAAACTCCTTTCAAAAATGTTATTTTTTCTTTCATGTGCACCATTGCCTTGCTTGGCAACATTCCTCCATCTCCAGGACTCCATCAGAGAGAGACAAAACTTTTTCTCTTTCAAGCCTTGTCATGAAAGACAGAGAACTAAGGAAGTAGCACATCTGTATGGCTAAGGGGGATGGCCGTTAGAGCATAACTGAGCAGGGGATAAAGGAGCAGATGGTCAGGTTTTTTATTTTGTTTAAGAGAGGACATTAAAGAAGCTCTGAGTGGATTAAAGTGTTTACTTATTAGTTTTAGCTTTAGTTCACTACTTTGCATAAAACTGGAAAACTACACAGCTCTACACCAGATAAATTTCAAATTAAAGATCTTTGCAGAGAAAAGCTGTATTGTGCTGCAGGCCAACTATTTTCTAACATAATGATTTTATAGGTAAATAATTTGCCTATATTAGTTTGTAAAAAATAAATTTTTGTCAGAGGTTTTTCTTTGCGTTACCAAAATAAATTTGTGATGTATAGGTTAAAAAGGAATTGTCGTTATGGATTTTTGGCAGTATAAAATTGATACTTCATTGTATGGAGTGTTTTATGTGGAATGTTAAAAGTAAGTTTTACTGTACTTAGTAAAGACAATTAATTGTATGTAAGATTAGCAACCAAACATTGTTCCTGTCTTTAAGGTAAACTCAAAGTGGATGTGATGAAAGGAAACACACTTTGTGCAACCGGCTGTTCTACTGTAGGACAAGCCTATCCTTTCTAGCTAACCTGGAGATGACAGAATGCAGTGGTAGGGGAAATGGGAATACCTTCTGCTTCACTTCCAACATGCAAAAAAATCTAGAAACGGATCACAGGCATCAAACTTGACCACTGGCATGCTGACTGCACAGTCACTAAGGTTTCATCCTTAATTAAGTGCAAGAAAAGATAATTAAAAACTTTACCTAGATTTTATATCAGTTGTATGCCTCACGACCTACATGCTTCACATCATTACAGGCTGAGGGGACGGGTGTACCGACTGGGTGTACGCTGTTTGGCAGCATGGCTCATAGCTGTCGTCTGCTGGCTGGCAGACTACACCCTCTGCGACACCTTGAAGGCCTTCAACTTCACCTTCCTGCATGCCGTCTTCCACCTGATCAGCTTCATCTCCGCCTACACTATCGTCGTAATCTTTTCGCACCAGTACGTGCTGGCCGAGAGGGACGACCTCTGGCCAGACCTCTGCTACTGGCCACAAGACAGCTGCGAGCTGGGGATTCCCTACGTTGTGGTGGGGCCAAGCAAGCACCACTGACCAAGACAGTTGCCCATCCCACACATATGTATTCATTCCTTCCACTGGTTGTATAATATAACAAAAAACACAATCGCATACTACTTCATTTTTACTGAAATTGTCAATACAAACAGAACAGCGATTCATGCAAAATATTTAGCAATGCACAACATACAATAACAAATCGGATACGTTGTAGAGAGTACATACACATCAGTCTCCATGCGCATCAGCACATTCTACGAGTTCAGAATTGGCATTTAGTTACTTTTCATATGAGAAAAAAATTTAAAATCCTAATGCATACAAAATTATTTACTTCATCTACTATAGTAGTAGTAACAAAAAAAACTATATTGAAAAACTATGTGTTACATAACATAACATTATAAAAATATAGTTATAAAAAAACAATCACTTTTTACTAGCTAAAAACCTTCATTTACATATATTGCACCAAAATGCAATAAAATAAGTATTCTGCAATTTTTTTTAACACAACAGTCTTACGAGCAATGGCTTTAGACAAGTGGTTCCAATGATTGCAGGCTGAATACTGTTAACCAAGCTGTTATGTTTCCTACTGGAAACTGAGATTGAAATGTTGACCTTTTTTATACTGCGCAAGGAAGAACGTCGACAAGAAGCTGAGCTGTCCCCACCAGGACTATACATACGCAGATTCTCCTCGGTAGCACACAATGTTCTTGTCTGTCTCGTGGATCTTTACCTCGTACAGGATCTCTGGGTTTGGAAGCAAGGACTTGAGGTTGTCCCACACAAACACACACACATTCTCAGTGGTGCTGACCACATTCTTGAAATGGTCGACGTCCTTGTCCAAGTTCTTGTGGTCCATTGGGGCCATTATTGCAGCCTCCATGTAAGTCTTGAGGTCCTGGATGTTCATCACCATGCCAGTGTCTGCAGATATGGGGCCCCGTAACGTCACCTCAACTGCAAAAAGCCACAGCCAACAGTTAGAGCAGAACAGCATCTTTCCATAAAAACTGTTTAATATGTAGATCACTATCCACAATTTCTGCAAGCCAAAGTTAGAGTAGACAAACTACTGTGATGTTTTTAAACTACAAAAATTGATTCAATTGGTATTTACAATGAGCATTAAAGGCAAGTGTCTGAACTTATTACTCTCACACAAAGTCAGCAACCAATTTATAATAAGTATGTTAAAATCCAACACAACACTTCTTCAACTGTCGAAGGAAAACATGACAAGTTCTGTGTTTTTATGTAAGATGAACAAAAATGCCACAAACTAATTTTATTACAGTGCAACTTGTCAGGAAAAATAAAATGTCTGTGTTAAACACACATGTTTACCTTCAACAGTTAAAGAGGCCGTCTCAGAAGCCCATGTAACACTCAGCACTGCCATAAAGTTGTGCGCACACACACATGGAAGATGTTAGTTGGCCAAATAACTGATACAATGAAACTGTTTATTAATTATAATAACAAAGGGCACTTGAAGATGAGAAGGAAGGTGGGTTAATACGTAATTAAGAGTGCTTTTGGAATTAAGTAGTCAAGAGTTTGTTCAACTGCTTAAATTTATTAAATGTAACAGAAAAACTGCTAGTTTAATATTTCTGACTATTCAACATCACAAATTTTGACACAGATTTTAGTTTTATGTTAGTAACATGCAAAAAATACTGGCACGTATTTACAAAGACGAAAACAATTTGAGGGGTCTGTCTTGTTTTGCAGAAAAATGAGAAAAAAAAGACTATCTAGGATATTCAATGTGCAAAATTAACTGACAAACTTTTAGTCCTAAAAATGTTAAGTACTACGATATTAGCCCAACTTGTTACATAAACTGATACTCGGGTCACAGAACCAACACACTATTTTGTACTGTTACTGTATGTTTTAAGTTTAATTTAAGTAATGTTTTTACATGAAATTGTTTATGAAAAATAATAAAACATAACTTATGTACTAATACTCATTTTCACCTAAATAAATCTGTCATAGTTGTATGCAGTAGTGTTTAGTATGAAATTCAGAAGATGATGCACCATGATCAATCTAGATAATTTTCCTCAAAAGCCTGGGAAATTAAACCTATAGTCGGCTAGTAATGAAATACGTACCCGTGTAGTTATGTCCATGACCATGTGGGTTGTTGCACTTGCCATACACGTTCAGATTTGTTTCGTCATCCAAGAATGGGCTGAAATAAACATACAAATTTAAATTTTACCATTCAAAACAAAAAGCTTAAGATATTTTTTGACCCAAAAGAGAATGATGGAAAGCGGAAGAAACTGAATTGTAAGGGGGTTCTGCCTGACTGGAAGTATTTTGTGTGTCCAAGGCCTTAAGTCATGGGATGTCAACGGGTAGCCCAGGTACACTCATCACATGCCTCATCGCCTCTAAACATGAGGCACTGCACTGGCATGTACAGTCATTACGTCGGTAACTCGCTTCCTGATATTCTCAGCCCTGAAACCTTATCATTTTAGGAGTAATAATGAAGCGAAAAATGTGCTGCACATCTCTGAACAACTTTAAATATTCTACACAAATATTTTTGTACTTAAAAATGTTTGCATAAATGCCCATTTTAGCAATTTTTACTTTAAAAATTTAAACATCAGAAATAGAAAACAAACGGTTTGTCTGTTTTTTAAATGCTTTGCTCAAAAGGACATCTTTAATGCATGTGGAACAGGCTAGCTTCCTGACATGCAGAAAAGGCATTAGAAGACCTTATTTTGAGGCACCAATATACAACTAACACTAACATCTAACAATAGCAGCCAAAAGAAAGAAAAACCTATCTCATTCCATTTGTAACTGCAGCTAAATGGAACAGCAGCACAAGCATGAACAACAATATCCTATGTTCTGAACAACATGTATACAATAGAGGGGTACAGAGGAAATACACTAATGGCCGTTACTCATTAGACACCCCTGTAACTAACTGGGACTGTCAATGCAATACATGTAAATGTCTTAACATTATACATATGTGTATAGTAGCTACAGTTGGCAGTATGAATGCATAATGCAAGCTTCATGATGTTGAATAAAGCCATTTAATAATCCGGTTTGGTCGTTCTATTGATGAAGTTTTACGCACCATGGGTGTCGTCATTCACCCGCTCTAGCCTCGCCACAGCCAAGGCCCCCTCCTAAGAAAAACAGTTAAGCCGCGCACGCCATAACACACCTTGAAGCCCAGGGGTTGGCTTGCCCAGCTAATGCCTCCTGCTGTGCCACAACCCGCTTTGCACCATGCTGCAACTCTCTTACTCCTCCAGCCTTCGGGTGTATGAGGGGAAATAACTGCCAGTTTTGGCCATTTCCGCCGGCTCACCGCTGCACTCTCTCTTCAATCTCTCTCTACCGCTGCCTTTACACCCTCCGGGCTGGGTCTGTGCGTCGCATATAAATAGGGCTCGCAGTCATCAGTTCGAGGCTGTCTTGCATCAGTTTAGTTACAGAATGTCACGCTGCCCAAATGCCCACCGACACTGCGACAATCTTCGCAGAACATCACTCTGCTAGAGAGTCAACCGACTTCTTCAAGTAGTCACTGCCATGAGTCTTTCTCTGCAAGACGCCACCTCGCTGCCTGCCAGCACACCGAAGCCTGCAGTAGAGATCTAAAATGGGTATTATGGTTCTTCATACCCTTTCAAAAGGCAGGGAGTATTGAATGTTGACCGTGTACATTTCTGCCATGCATTTACGAACATGGTAGTCGGCAAGTCGTGTGTGCTCTGAAGAAGTACGGCATTGACAACTGAAAGGAAGAACAAAATAACAAAAAAACATGCCTCGAAGTGTGAGGAGTTGCCGAAATTTTTTAAAGTCATTGTAACAGGCATGTTGCTAGGGTTTAATATATGACAAGTAGTAATGGTTGGTTGGAACGTATTCATGAAGGGAAGCTGCAGAATTTTTTGTGGTCTTTCTAAAACATTCTTCAAAAGAATGCTTTAAGATGGAGGAGTAGAAAAATGCAAAATATGCCACTGGAGTGAAGTTGTCTCCTCCCAGATGTTTGGCCAGAGTTTTGTGGGCAAATAAATACACTGTATAATTAAACTCTAGACCTACAAGTCTGTATCATCCATATGTAATTACTATAATTTGTATGAAGACAAAGCAATTTCACCACCAATCCCTACAGAGTACTATGCAAATCTCTCACCTCACCTTAAGCCTGCTGCAATCTCCAGATATGTTGACCATGTCACAGATTCTGAAGAGATCTGTGGATTATGGAATATGAAGTGTAACAAATGCATATTCACATTTTACACAAAGATGCGTCTTGTTTCTATGGATTTTCGACAAAGTGAATAGACGTGTCGTGCTTAATCATTTACGAGGTATGATTGCTGATTCAATGGATGAGTAACATAAAACATTTGGAGTTTTAGCATGCAAAACGTAATGTAGTGAATTGTACTGTGTAGTATTGCGTGTGAGTGTGTTAATTGAAGGGCTTACGTAATTTTGCCGTCAGTCATGTAAAATTGTTAAACAAAAGTTATTGTACAAAAATTTAGGGGCAGCCACAAATAAAAAATATGAAAGCATTTCCTTATCTTCAGAATTTTTTTGAAATTGCAAAAACATTTCCCTGTATGATTTTATAGAGGTCTTGAAGTAAAGACTGTTCACGGTAAAGTGAGCACTTTTGAAAGTCTCCTCATTTGGAACAATAGTCAATAAATACATTTTGTTTTAGANTACTGTGTAGTATTGCGTGTGAGTGTGTTAATTGAAGGGCTTACGTAATTTTGCCGTCAGTCATGTAAAATTGTTTAACAAAAGTTATTGTACAAAAATTTAGGGGCAGCCACAAATAAAAAATATGAAAGCATTTCCTTATCTTCAGAATTTTTTTGAAATTGCAAAAACATTTCCCTGTATGATTTTATAGAGGTCTTGAAGTAAAGGCTGTTCACGGTAAAGTGAGCACTTTTGAAAGTCTCCTCATTTGGAACAATAGTCAATAAATACATTTTGTTTTAGANCTGTTCACGGTAAAGTGAGCACTTTTGAAAGTCTCCTCATTTGGAACAATAGTCAATAAATACATTTTGTTTTAGACACTAAAGTGAACACTTATGAGGCCATAGTTACTTTTTAATTGAGCCATTTCTTATCCTTTTACCACCCTTTTAAATAAATATTGCCATGTAAGTAATAAACACAGTGTGTATATACCACCGCACTCGAAAATTAATTAAGACAAGCTCTTTCGGTTACCCTTGTTTAATTTTTTGCAAATAGTTTGGTTCATTTTTTAATTTGTACATTACAAAAATCATAATATTATATTTTAACATGTCCCATGGACATAATGGCACCGAAACACTCTTATTTTAGCTCAATAATGNAAAATCATAATATTATATTTTAACATGTCCCATGGACATAATGGCACCGAAACACTCTTATTTTAGCTCAATAATGTGATTTAACACGTCAAACAATGAATTGCAATAAAACACATGTAACAGCACTCATACATCACACATGTTATTTTGCANTGATTTAACACGTCAAACAATGAATTGCAATAAAACACATGTAACAGCACTCATACATCACACATGTTATTTTGCAGAAACCATGCACTTCGATACACATTTATTTCCTGTGTCTGTGTATCATTGGTCACCGAATGTATTGGAATGTATCTTTGCAATAGACGTCAACTGTTGATAAACACCATCTGTTAACATATTTATGATGATCTACTATATGTATATTTATTATACTAATACACTACGTAGTACAATCCTCTCGTGAATATAGATAAGGTAAGCCTCGAATAATTCAACAGAATTATATGATGTTCCGAGACTGTTTGATTGATGTGTTTTTTACCTGTATTGCCTTAGCTGCTAGGCATAAATATATACTGTGAATAAATTTTATAAAATAAGGATTGGTTGCAAAAGATATTCTCGTATTTAATACAATTTAGCGACTCAATATAAATACATCGGACATACATTTTACATGTTTTACCGCATAAACACTGCAATCTTTATAGCCCTCCTCACTATCACAATTCATGGTATATATTGCAAATTACACCTGTGCATTACATAACGCAAAGTTAGATTGTATTACGTTAGGTTTGCTACAGTAAAAATAGCTACACACAGTAATATATGAACCCTTGACGATATAGCACAAAATGCAAAAGCCTGTCATATACATATACTACAGATAATAAAACATACCAGAAGTATGTGAATTTACTCACATAAGTAGGTAGTGAATACAATTTTACCGCAGCGAGTAGGAAGTGGTGTATGCGCTCGCGTTCGTCAGGGTACTGGCACTGAAACATGAACTCCGCCAGGTACCCCACGAAGGGTGGCATCCTCCTGCCATACCGAGGAAGTCCGTGCCTCATATCCTGCTACACACGCTCTATTCTTTGGGTGTTCACTCCTGTATCGGGATCAACANCCGAGGAAGTCCGTGCCTCATATCCTGCTACACACGCTCTATTCTTTGGGTGTTCACTCCTGTATCGGGATCAACGAAATTCATGCTATGATTCACTCATAGTCCTGCTCTGAAAGACAATTATAAGCACGCCAACAGTCGCTTATAATTGTTGTTCCAGGCTCTATGAATTGCTTGATTACGTTCAGAAGCGTCCTGCTAGTAAGATCTTCGACAGGAACAAGAAATATACGATTAGTAAGTCTCTCGATCCCGCCAAAAATTCACTGCCCCTGGACGATTGCGACCTTTATTATGCTTGCCCTTCCCAAATGTAGCCTCATCTTATCTCAACGAAAGAGCTCC
>NQII01001308.1:126379-250555 GCA_002778355.1 Clitarchus hookeri
CCCCCAACCATAATAAACTTACTGCGAGGATGTGGAATAGTAAGAAAATATATGGTATTTTACAGATAAGCACTACACTTAATTTACTTTTCCAAACCACGCGCCGTGCTGAAAAGATTTTCTAAAATTACAAAGCACCTTTCTATATTTCTTACCAACACGTGTTCTAACTGACCGTTGACAGCGAAAAAATTCACTTTCCTCTGACAATTCTACTATGGTCGTGTATGAGTTGCACCTAACCTAATTCAACAACATGCCATGATCTACTAAATAATCAAACAGTAGTGGCCAAAACAATGTTAATTAAATAAAATGGCTAATGTCCGGGTAACACCCGCCACATAGATGACTCGCGCACAGAAGCCCTCGTACTCGCACCCTCCGTTCTTAAATCACAAGCCTTCATACGGTCGGATTCGGATGTCACAACTCACGCGTGCAGCAACACTCCACTCACCACGAACCACACATGACTGCAACTAACCTACAGTAACGGCTACACATCCACAGCAGACAGGTGACTGCCGATTCACATTTATTTACTTTACTACAGCATTACAGGGCTATACAACATGGCGTCCAACGTAAACAAAGCGGCCGAACTTCTCGTATTTTATCCATTTTATTTTCAACGTTCTGCTTATTGTATCACTACGCCTTCAAAAATATCAAACATGTAAGCTATGCAAAACCCATATATATAAATTTTGTGGGTCTACTATGTCTCCTTCAAAAAAGTCGCTATTCTTTATAATTACTTTTTTTTTGCTTATTATTTGTACCGGGTGATTATTGAGAATAAGAGATGAGAAAACAAAAAAAATCATGCTACCATTAAAAAAAACAAAGTTGTGGTAATATATGTATATATTTTCACAACTTCGTTTTATATATATATATATCCATAGCTTTGGTTATTTTAATGGCAACATTATTTTTTTGTTTTCTCATCATCTATTCTCTAATCACCCGCTACAAATAGTAAGAAAAAAAATATGTATGTGTGTCTATATATATATATATATATATATAANCCCATATATATAAATTTTGTGGGTCTACTATGTCTCCTTCAAAAAAGTCGCTATTCTTTATAATTACTTTTTTTTGCTTATTATTTGTACCGGGTGATTATTGAGAATAAGAGATGAGAAAACAAAAAAAATCATGCTACCATTAAAAAAAACAAAGTTGTGGAAATATATGTATATATTTTCACAACTTCGTTTTATATATATATATATATCCATAGCTTTGGTTATTTTAATGGCAACATTATTTTTTTGTTTTCTCATCATCTATTCTCTAATCACCCGCTACAAATAGTAAGAAAAAAAATACGTATGTGTGTCTATATATATATATATATATATATATAAAGATTTTTTTTCATTTCAAACACACATATACCGATGAAACTGACAAAAACCACTATACGAATAACGATCATGACAAGCAATAACAACAAAGTTCGGTCCGAAGTACTGATAAAGCAGTTTGGAATTGAAGACGTAAATTTGGCCACTTGTACTTTAGTACGAACCGAAATTGAACAAGGCAAATACGTGTTTTGGTTTCGAGCAAAAAGAAGTTGCTGAATTTTTAGAATATAGTGATTCAAAAAAAGTTATACATAAGAATGTACCAAAATATTATAAAATATATTGTAATGTTATAACAAAAAAATGTGTAATTGTACTGAAAAACATCCACTGTAAAAATGGGGGAAATTTTTAGCCCCCTCCCCCTCCCCATGATATAAACAAACTATGTACTAATTGGCAGCCTCATATGTTATTCATAAACAAACCTGGACTGTACGCTTTGTTGATGTGCTCTAAAAAAAAACCAGAAGCTCAAAATTTTACGAAATGTCTTTACGAAGAAGTTCTGCCATCGCTCCGGCAAACTGGATGCTATAGCATTCAACAGCATCAACAATCTTCCTCAAAAACCATTAATGAATTTGCACAACAGAATCGTATCGCGGATATGATAATTGCACAAAATAACTAACTCAGCATCTCATTTTAGCACGTGAAAAGTTAATTCAAGCATATGATGAAGCAGTTGAAGAGACACTCTGTAACGTGTCACGTGCACAGTTATAACCGCCTGGAAATTACCACTGCTAGCTCAGAGGTAGTAANGACTCTGTAACGTGTCACGTGCACAGTTATAACCGCCTGGAAATTACCACTGCTAGCTCAGAGGTGGTAATGTAACATGAGACTCCTAAAAAAGGACACCAATTAAATATTAAATAAAGTCAAGTTCCGGTGTATTTGTTCTACACTTTTACTTAACAGTCAAGTGTCAGTTCACATACTATCTTCAGGTATGCAGAGTACGAACTGTTCACAGATAAACAGACAAGTGCAGAACAGCGCCACAGTTGTTTACGAANGAAGTTCTGCCATCGCTCCGGCAAACTGGATGCTATAGCATTCAACAGCATCAACAATCTTCCTCAAAAACCATTGATGAATTTGCACAACAGAATCGTAACGCGGATATGATAATTGCACAAAATAACTAACTCAGCATCTCATTTTAGCACGTGAAAAGTTAATTCAAGCATATGATGAAGCAGTTGAAGAGACACTCTGTAACGTGTCACGTGCACAGTTATAACCGGCTGGAAATTACCACTGCTAGCTCAGAGGTAGTAACACGAGACTCCTAAAANCACTCTGTAACGTGTCACGTGCACAGTTATAACCGGCTGGAAATTACCACTGCTAGCTCAGAGGTAGTAACACGAGACTCCTAAAAAAGGACACCAATTAAATATTAAATAAAGTCAAGTTCCGGTGTATTTGTTCTACACTTTTACTTAACAGTCAAGTGTCAGTTCACATACTATCTTCAGGTATGCAGAGTACGAACCGTTCACAGATAAACAGACAAGTGCAGAACAGTGCCATAGTTGTTTACGAATTAATTCATTTCTTAAAAACTTGCATCGCAAGAAGAAGTTACGAAGGCAGGAGGGACGTTCATNAGTTGTTTACGAATTAATTCATTTCTTAAAAACTTGCATCGCAAGAAGAAGTTACGAAGGCAGGAGGGACGTTCATTCCCTCCTGGCTCCCTAGCGACCTCCCACACCTGCACAAATAATTTAATAGAATTGAAAGTTCAAGCCGAAAAGAAATTAAATGAAAAAAGATTTAGCGGTCGCAGGTGCTTGCCGGTGTGGGTGAAGCTCGTCACGCACGATGCGTCTTCTCTGACGGTTAGTTACTTTTTCTTTTTTAGGCGATAGACACCCCGAGTATTTATTCTGGGGGCCTATCGCCCCTTTCTCCTAAGATAAGGGCACGGCAACCGGGCCATCCAAACTGTGCTGTGTCCCGCTTAACTGCGCCGTCAAGATAAAGATAAATAAACTTCTCGTACAAAACTTGTAGACGCAGTCTGAAAAAAGCTAATCTAATGTTGACGCGTAACAAAAACTAAAACTTTCGAAACGGCAACCGGATGCCTGATAAACGTATAAAACAGCAAACGTATGCCCGATAAACAAACTATCATGGTAAACGAACCACCACGGCTTTAATTTTGAATCCCAATAAAAATATTACAAAGCTTGGCAAAGCGAAAAAAAATGAAACACTTGTCCCGAAAATTAATAATACTGCGTCATTACAATGCGATGTGGCAGAAGCACGAAAAGAAATTATCATGATGGCTACTAGGCTTGCAGATATCGTTCAAGATGTGGTGGTTAAATCAGAACAACTCCAACATGGTCTGGTCGTGTGNTGGCTACTAGGCTTGCAGATATCGTTCAAGATGTGGTGGTTAAATCAGAACAACTCCAACATGGTCTGGTCGTGTACCAGTCTGACGACGAAAAATCTGATACCAATGAAAGCAAACTAAGTGTAACATTGACTTTCAACCGTACTCAGAACCGATCTCTCGATCACGCAGTTAAAATGCTGTATAAAAACACAAAAATTCAAGAAATTATGCGCTCCAACTACATACCGAACAGCATCAACATGGTCAATTGTCTAAAAAACGAATTGAGACGATTCAACATCGAATAAGTGGCGAAGTACAATTTTATCAAGCTACTGAGTTCCAATTACAAGGAAATGGTAATTGAAAAATTGAAAAATCTGGTAGAGAACGACAATAAAAATATAATTATGCATGTGTTTTTTTTTTTATTGGTGATCAAAAAGTTGAAGAATTTAATGGCGAATGACAGCAAAAGGTAGTTGTCTAAGATGTAAAATGAATGATACTTATGTTTATTGTTTTTTATGCAATTGATTTTAAAAATAAAAACATACGGTTTTAATCCAGAATATATGATTATCTTGTCAAACTGTAACTATTTTGTTTGCACATTCATAAGAACATTGGAAATAAATCATATCAAAATAATATACAAAGTACAATCTCGGGCCTACTAGAAGAACATGTGAGACATGAGTACAAAATCAGTCAAAACAGTCATTTTGTATATACAGTCATTTCTAGTCACCACATCCACTATGGTGGACAATATTTTGAAAAGATGCAATGTGAAAAACAATACAACCAGCTTCAAATTGAAAATATTTTAGGAATAATATAATAATTACCAAACACACAAAATAATTATCAAATACTATTCTGAGTTATAAGAACATCTGTGTGAATTTGTAGAAACATATGTAAACAACATTGGGAATCATTGCCAAGGAACCTAGTCACGACTATTATCACCACTTAAAAATTTAACCAATAAATAAATGCACTTATCTGTGCTATATATTGTCATGTCCACCTGCAATTGGGCTGCCCGGTGGCGAGCTATCTCACATCTCCCCTAAGCAACCAAACTCGGTAATTGTTCAGAATAGGGAATTGGTAATTTTCTAGATTAGGGGCTTTGCCGTAAATAAACAAAAAAACTCCAGAAAGTGGTATATTTCGACTCTNTGGCTACTAGGCTTGCAGATATCGTTCAAGATGTGGTGGTTAAATCAGAACAACTCCAACATGGTCTGGTCGTGTGCCAGTACCAGTCTGACGACAAAAAATCTGATACCAATGAAAGCAAACTAAGTGTAACATTGACTTTCAACCGTACTCAGAACCGATCTCTCGATCACGCAGTTAAAATGCTGTATAAAAACACAAAAATTCAAGAAATTATGCGCTCCAACTACATACCGAACAGCATCAACATGGTCAATTGTCTAAAAAACGAATTGAGACGATTCAACATCGAATAAGTGGCGAAGTACAATTTTATCAAGCTACTGAGTTCCAATTACAAGGAAATGGTAATTGAAAAATTGAAAAATCTGGTAGAGAACGACAATAAAAATATAATTATGCATGTGTTTTTTTTTTTATTGGTGATCAAAAAGTTGAAGAATTTAATGGCGAATGACAGCAAAAGGTAGTTGTCTAAGATGTAAAATGAATGATACTTATGTTTATTGTTTTTTATGCAATTGATTTTAAAAATAAAAACATACAGTTTTAATCCAGAATATATGATTATCTTGTCAAACTGTAACTATTTTGTTTGCACATTCATAAGAACATTGGAAATAAACCATATCAAAATAATATACAAAGTACAATCTAGGGCCTACTAGAAGAACATGTGAGACATGAGTACAAAATCAGTCAAAACAGTCATTTTGTATATACAGTCATTACTAGTCACCACATCCACTATGGTGGACAATATTTTGAAAAGATGCAATGTGAAAAACAATACAACCAGCTTCAAATTGAAAATATTTTAGGAATAATATAATAATTACCAAACACACAAAATAATTATCAAATACTATTCTGAGTTATAAGAACATCTGTGTGAATTTGTAGAAACATATGTAAACAACATTGGGAATCAATGCCAATGAACCTAGTCACGACTATTATCACCACTTAAAAATTTAGCCAATAAATAAATGCACTTATCTGTGCTATATATTGTTATGTCCACCTGCAATTGGGCTGCCCGGTGGCGAGCTATCTCACATCTCCCCTAAGCAACCAAACTCAGTAATTGTTCAGAATAGGGAATTTTCTGAATGAAATGTCGTACACCCACAAAATTAACATAAATGGGTTCTGCACAGCTTACATTTTTAATATTGAGGAGGGTGTAATGGTAAAATAAGTAGAACATACTAAATAAAATAGATAAAAGTACAAGCAGTTCGGCCGCTTTGTTTACGTCGGATGCCATGTAAGTGTGCTAACGCCACCTATCGGCTGTGCAGACATGATGACAATAGCTTAGTGCGCCATTGTACAGGATACAAAGCAGTTCACAGTGAGTGTAATATTATGTGCACGTGGTTTGTGGCGCCCGAACCCGACCGTGTCAAGGCTTGGTTACAGAATGGAGGGTGTTACTACGAGTGTTTCTGTGCGTAATATTCGGCTATGTGACGGGTGTTACTTGGACGTTTTAGTAGATCATGGTGTTTTGTCGAGTGAGGTAAGGTACACGACGGTAGTTGAATTGGCAGAGGACAAAGGAACTGTACCCGATGTCTACCTAGGTGAGTTAATTCATATACTTCCGGTGGTAATTATTAAGTTTAGCGGCTTTTCTGAACTAAGCGTCCTAGACCAACAAAAGTAGCATTAATGGGTTCTGCAGAGCTTACCTTGATCATATTTGGGAGACCATTGTGTTAAAATAAGTAGAATGTATCAAATAAAATAGTTAAAAGTACGAGTATCCCGCTTTGTTTTCGTCGGATGCCATAGTTTTCGGTGATTTTCGGCATTATGCCGTCACCTTATTAGATTTAGGTCGCTGACATCATCGTAACGGTATTCAAACGTTATCGGCATGGAATTTCAGTTGCCGTTCAGATGGGAGATAGTTTGGTTGTGTTTTTGCGACCGGGAGTTGACATCCAAATCTGACAGATTTAAAAACTGAGAGTGCAAGAACGAGTGCTTCTGTGCATAATATTCACCTATGTGGCGAGTGTTACTTTTTTTGTCGAGTGAGGTAAAGTGTACAACAGTTGAATTGTACCCGCCGCCTACCTAGGCGAGTTAATTAATATTTTTCCAGTGTGTTTTACGGTTCCTTTAAATCCCTAACATCCTAGATTAGACTAAATTCGTAGGTGAGTTTAAAATCCGAGGTTAGTTTAAATCCCTACTATCCTAGGTTAGATTAACATCCTATAATCCTAGGTTAGATTAACACCCTATAATCCTAGGTTAGGTTAACACCCGAGAATCCTAGGTTAGTTTAAAATCCTACAATCCTAGGTTAGTTTAAAAATGTAAAATAGTGATTCACTCGTCGTGAGGTTAGGTTGTTAGGTTAGGTGGGTACATATTACGAAATTAGTCATACGTTAATGACCCTAGTATATTCGTGTTCTGAGTAATTAGTACAGTGGAAATATACAACTTTCCGTGATTTTTTCTTTTATTTTCAGAAAAACCCCTAAACTTAATAATTAGCAAAAATAATTTCATGCCTAAATAAACAAATTATTTTTTTTTTGTAAAATTCATTAACTTGTATGCACATTATTACATACCTATGAAGCCTATGACAAGCGCTGAATTTTTCCCTCCTTGTTAAATATGCTATTGGTCCCTCTGTCTTCATTTTAAATTAGTAAAGTGAATACTTTGTGCAGTTTTAAAAATTCCACGCCTGTTTGGTACTTGATGTCTTCTTCGAAACCTGTCTGGAAAAAAATAGTTACGAAAGTCACATTCTCAAATATTTCCAATCAGGAAAAAAAAACACAAACCAGATTTTAATTCAAGGTTGCAGTTGTGTAATACTACATGTTCTGAACGTAACTTGGGCTCCGCGGTTTTTACAGTGATAGGTCGTTCGCGGGCGAGTCGTTCACAACGAACGACTCTCTGTCAAGAGCGACTCGCGAGCTGCTCTTTTTTAAAGAGTCGACTCATTCACGAATGACCAGAGCTTCGGCTCGGCAGTTCGCTCCGCTCAGTCAGCCTAAAAGGCGACAGCTCATCGGCTCTTTGGAGAGAGAGAAAAACTGCTAATTTAGCGGTAAACTATCGCATTCGGTGGGTATATCTTCTCTTTTTACGAGCACGCAAGCTATAATTTCGAATATAGACGTAACTCGAATGTGGCTATATATTTCTAAACGTGGACAAAAAAATTCAAGCATAATAAGATAAAATGTTTTCAATATATTTTAATTAAGTATTTCTCTAATATTTTGACAGCAAAATAGTTTTAGTTTGGGAATATTACGTAAAAACATCATTCACTCCTCGCTCTCGAGTTTTCTATAAATTTCAATTCACAAAAAAAAAATATTACTCTAATAACAATGTTAAAATTAATGTACATTATAAGTATGCTATATTTAACATTCTAAATTAATTTAAAAAAAACATAAAAATGTTACTAACATAATTACAATACCTTAAACCATGTAGAACATGCTAGTCACAGGTCGCGAATATCCCAACAAGATCTCATTTTGCTGACAAAAATGTGTAATGTTGCACTAAAAATTTTTTATGTCTCTTGTATGTGCAGTTCACAGTATAAATATATATGTAACACAGTTTCAGTACTCNGGTCGCGAATATCCCAACAAGATCTCATTTTGCTGACAAAAATGTGTAATCTTGCACTAAAAATTTTTTATGTCTCTTGTATGTGCAGTTCACAGTATAAATATATATGTAACACAGTTTCAGTACTCTGATTACCATTATTATCATTCCGAACAATATGAAGAAATATATCACACGACTGTTTAAACCTGCAATTTCAGTTTTCAACTGTGTGTAATACATGTTACAATTAGTCTTAGTCGCGGATAGTATATTTCACTCAACTTTTAATATTACAGCGCATAAAAAAGTTATCTCTGCAAAATATTTTACAAATTCCCACTCAAAAATAATATCAGCGACACTGATTTTCCTGACAGCCTATTTCTTTTTTCTGTAATAACCTGTCCTGCCTTGGAAAAACTTTCTCGCGCGGAACAGAAGTCGCAACCGCACACAAACGTTTTTGTGCTATTTGATACAGTGCTGGGTAAACTTGGCGCCTCTCAATCCACCAAGTAAGTGGGTTCCCATTCCGAAGAAGCAGTGGTTCCTGAAGGAATTTATTCACTTCAACGATCCCAGCAGCTTTTGGATTGGGATTACTGATCAATTTTGACACACTTCGATCAAATTCATCCCATATGGCTGACCCACTTTCTGTTATTATGTCTTCCACTGCAGCTATTCTAGGGGTGCCTGACTTTCGTGCGAATGTCTCGCAGTGGGTAATCGGCGATTGGTTGATTCTCTCAGAGCATCGTGAGTCGGAGAAACCATGAGATTTAAACCTGGGATACAACAATGCAGCCTCTGCAAACACTTTGTTTTCTACGATCCCTTTAAAGCGTTTATTTAAGGCTTCCGCCAATCGCTCTGCCATTTTCTGAACTGGATCATCTTCAGTAGGTTTATTAATAAATCTGTGACACCATGATTTTAGTGATTTGCTAAAAAGAATAACTTTCGAAACAGTAACCTGTTTTTCAGAGCTCATTTCTTCCGTACAGTCCTTGAAAACTTTCAGCAATTCACATACCTGTCCTATGCAGTTCATGTCTTCGTTCGTAATTATCGGAAGGTGAGGATAGTTGATGGCTATTGTTGAAACTATGGCCGTTTGACATCAATAACTCTTTGTAGCATATAATTAGTGGAGTTCCGCCTTGTGATAACATTCTGTTTTAGTTTTAGACATGGCTGGTCTAGTTGTTCTTGCATAGCCTTCAATTTAGTACTTGCTTGTGGGCTTCTCTTAAAAAATTCCACAATTGTTTTCACTTTCAAGATTAGCTCCTTAATTTTCGTGCTCTGAAGACCATACTGCACTATCAGGATTAGGTTATGGGCGAAACATGGTATGTGCATCCATCCTGTCAATTTAACAGCTGCAACTATACTAGCTGCATTGTCACTTACAACTTCAACAATTTTTCCATCAATGTTCCACTCTCGTGTTACTCGCTTTACTTCTTCAGCTAGATTGGCAGCTGTGTGCTTGTCGTCGTATCTGAAACACCCTAGCAAGGAGGAATTTAGCTCTATGTCTTTGTTGATGTAGTGAGCAGTGACCGACAGGTAGCATTCATTATTGATTGAAGTCCACCCATCTGTGGTGATTGTAACCGCCTCAGCATTCTCTACTTCAAGTCTTAGTTTTANCTTATAGCTTTGTCTCCTCATATATATATGCGGTAATAAAACAGTGGAAACGATTTTCCAAGTGGGTAGTTTATACCCACTATTCAGTTTCTGAATAAACTTTTTAAAATGTTGACTTCCTACAATTTGAAATGGAAGATAATCTTTGACAATGGTTTAAATCAGTGTAAAGTCAATTTCTTTAGTTTTTTTATTCGTTAGTGGTTTCTGCAAATACGATGATATTGAACTCTGACCTTGGCCACTTCTAGGCTGACCTGTTTCTACTGACTCAACTTCTTTTCTGGGCCCTATTATCTGGTTATTTAAATGTTCGTATAGACGCCTACTAGAAACTGAGGGTACTGGATCGTCTGGAATGTCATCTTGCACATCAACTCTTAAAGTGTTTGCAGGTGTCAAACGATGTAAGGACAGAGAAACTCCTGGGTGCACTGTTCGTGCATGGCAAGCAAGATTAAAGAACTTCCTCCTTTATAAGAAATAAATTTAAAACAATAATTACACTTAGCTTTTCCATCACTGTTGCTTACTTCTGAAAAGTAGTCCCAAATTTGGCTCGTTTTTCGTTGTTTACTAGAAGCTATTACTGCATCCACTAAAATTAAGTTTTATAAAAATAAGGCACTTAAAAGTTTAAATATCACTTTGCCGTTTTCACATAATGTTTACGCGATTGAAGTATTTACTTCAGCTCAGTGGTGTGAGCCACTCTTAACCACATCTAAACACTCGACTCTTTGAATCCCGACTGACTCGCGAACGAGATGACTCTTTTGAAAGACTCCCAACAATGAGCGAGAGCGAGTGAGCTAGCTCTTTGGAATGAACTGGTTCGACACATCACTCACAATCACAGNGGAAAATCCTGGGTGCACTGTTCGTGCATGGCAAGCAAGATTAAAGAACTTCCTCCTTTATAAGAAATAAATTTAAAACAATAATTACACTTAGTTTTTCCATCACTGTTGCTTACTTCTGAAAAGTAGTCCCAAATTTGGCTCGTTTTTCGTTGTTTACTAGAAGCTATTACTGCATCCACTAAAATTAAGTTTTATAAAAATAAGGCACTTAAAAGTTTAAATATCACTTTACCGTTTTCACATAATGTTTACGCGATTGAAGTATTTACTTCAGCTCAGTGGTGTGAGCCACTCTTAACCACATCCAAACACTCGACTCTTTGAATCCCGACTGACTCGCGAACGAGATGACTCTTTTGAACGACTCCCAACAATGAGCGAGAGCGAGTGAGCTAGCTCTTTGGAATGAACTGGTTCGACACATCACTCACAATCACAGAACACTAGTAGCACTCCATCATCGACGATTCCAAACGAAAAATACAAAAAATACAAAAAAATCTGCATAAGACGAAATATCAAAAAATCGAAGGTCAATTTAGCACAAGAAAGCGGTCAAAACAGCACAAACAAAATATGACGCCTCTACCCGACGCCAAGGTCCAATCGGCTACAGCAAAAATTATTCGATCTCAATGCCTCAAATTGAACTCCCAATTCGTTCATTTCTTTGAAAATTGCTCGTCAACATAATAATTTAGCATTCCCAATTTCGATTTTTAAAAAAATATCGACTTTAGATAGATTATATTATATCGATTTTTTTAATAACAAGCACATATAATATTACTTGTCATTAAAAAATGAATACATAAAAAAACACTTTCATCATTTGTGGTATTCGCAAATATGTGGAATGTGTGTGTTAGGTTGACATTAGGTATCAGGTAGTGATGGTTGATTTGTGTAGTGTATACGATGTTATGTGCGAAAGAATAACTGTAATATATATCATGACATGGTTTCAGAAGTTGAGTCTTAAGAGTAACAAGTCGTATTCTAATCGGGAGGGAACCAGCACAGCTAGAAGAACATATTCCGCTGCGGGTTTTTACTATGTGTAACGAGTGAACCGACGAGGCCTGAAGTAAACAGTATGAATGTGAGTGGAAATAAAATGGTACAATTTCAGAAAGTACCATCTGAAAGCTTTTGTTTTCGCAGGCCCACACAATTGGACAAATGGATTAAAAGGTTTTAACGGTTCGTTGTGGTATTAGAGCTTTATGTAAACCCAGAGGGTAAGTAAGTAAACATGTTTCTCTACTACATGGAAACAAAACCGGATGGGTTGTTAGTACCCTGTGTGTTGACATCAGAGCAAGCAACCATGCACAACAACAGTGACACAAAAGGTCTGCGACTTCTTCAAGGTTAAGATAAATGTTGTTTACGAATGGGCTAACTTCTTCAAGCTCTGCCAGCAAGATGGAGAACCCTCGCCTGTATTTATCAACGATGTTTTTAGGTTAACAGAGACCTGTGATTTACAAAACCATAAAGAGGAACTTACGACCGTTTTAGTTATTGGAATTACATATGATAAGTTATCTGAGGCATTGCAGATGGACCATAAACTCACAGCAACTAAAGCAGTAAAAAAAATTCGACAAGCAGAAGCAGTGCACGACCAGCAACAGTTAGTTCGTGACAATACTGCAGTGTCGATGTCGTTCGGGGCAACAAGGTTAACATAACCTGAGCGATCGGAAATAGTAATGCGGACGTCGTCCGGCGACTACGTTAAGAAATGTCAGAATATTACATAATATTCCTATTTCGATTATAATGGGCACCAGCTCACTGGGTGAGCACGAAGTTACAGTTACCAGGATTGTAAACCGAACGACCACGTGACTGTATCTGCTAACACACACTATACAAATTTACAAGAAAACTTAATATATAGCCGGAGTTTCAGGCTCCCCGCCATACCTTAGTATTACCTTTTACCTTATAATTTAAGGATACCTCCCTGCAGGGTCGATGACTTCTTGGATAGGACCAGGGAACGAAATACAACCCTAAATGAGAACTCACAAATTTTCTGTTTCTTCAAGTTAATTGCATTGCCGAATAGTGAACAGAGTTACATGTATACAATGCAAATTAAAGCGGACCTGAATCACAAGACCAGCGGCCATTACTCTACAAAAAGGCCAAGAATGGCGCGATATCTCACAATAGTAATTAAACATCCGGGAGTCAGTAAATTGATCTAATGGGGGGTGCTGCAAATGCGGGGAAGACTGTTGGTAAACTAGATAAAAGTTCCACTAAATTACGTTAATGTATTGCAGTCAAGTGTTCAGAACAAAGTATGAAAGTCCCTTGCGTCACAACCCAAGTGCAGCACCTAAGACCCTTGGAATCAGACTGCCAGAGATGGCGTGGGTGAGCAGCATCCTTGCCGAGAGCTCGCTCCACTCCGAGAGGTAATTTAGTTAACTGACCTCAAAAATATAGAACTTGAAAAATATATACATAAAACACTGAAACATTCTGAGCGAGTTTTTAAAATCCAGTAGNCCTCAAAAATATAGAACTTGAAAAATATATACATAAAACACTGAAACATTCTGAGCGAGTTTTTAAAATCCAGTAGAGTGTTAAGAGTTCATAATTAACCACTAATTTAAATACAAAACATGATTATATGGTGCTTTGCAGAGCATGTGGGAAATTTTGGTCTGTTAAGTTTTGGGGCACTCTACGACCGGAACAGTCAGATTGAAAGAAAGAATAATTATTTCCTACATCACTAATTGGATTGATTAGACACACAATTGCACTCGGAACATTATACAGACCACTTCAAATACCCTAGCTTTGCTACTCCACACCTCATTAAATATGCACATGACGTGCATTTATTCTGCGAATGCTTCGCAATCCCCTAAGGGTGAATTTCAAGAATATTTGCCAGTGGACGATAACTTCTAATGTTATTCAATATACATTCTAAGACTTGATTCCTATCCTAATTACACATATCTCTCTAGGGACACCACAGGCACTAGGTTGCATTCCTCAGTATTGGGTCATGTCCTGTTCCCAAGTGAAATATGCTGACACGCAGCATTAGGNCAGGCACTAGGTTGCATTCCTCAGTATTGGGTCATGTCCTGTTCCCAAGTGAAATATGCTGACACGCAGCATTAGAACACACGACGTGCGTGTTCCACAGGCCATACTGGTGCAGCGGCTGTGGGCCAACGACATGATGACAGTGGCCATGCCAGACCATGCAGGAGTCGTCCACGTCAAGGTACCTCATAATCTTAACAAACGTCAGAAGGTAGAGACGTATGCAAGTGCCAGTAGGAATTGGAAGAATAAGAAGGCACAATACTGTAGTGATGGTGGAGGTAATAGTAGTGGAGGCAGATGTACCAGTTAAAGTATAAACTACAGTATCATATGTTCAAAATGTATAATTGCATAAATTCATCACTGGTCAAACTGTCCAGCGAGGAATGTGACTCATTTTCGATGCGAAAAAGTAGGTANAAACTTAATATATAGCCGGAGTTTCAGGCTCCCCGCCATACCTTAGTATTACCTTTTACCTTATAATTTAAGGATGCCTCCCTGCAGGGTCGATGACTTCTTGGATAGGACCAGGGAACGAAATACAACCCTAAATGAGAACTCACAAATTTTCTGTTTCTTCAAGTTAATTGTATTGCCGAATAGTGAACAGAGTTACATGTATACAATGCAAATTAAAGCGGACCTGAATCACAAGACCAGCGGCCATTACTCTACAAAAAGGCCAAGAATGGCGCGATATCTCACAATAGTAATTAAACATCCGGGAGTCAGTAAATTGATCTAATGGGGGGTGCTGCAAATGCGGGGAAGACTGTTGGTAAACTAGATAAAAGTTCCACTAAATTACGTTAATGTATTGCAGTCAAGTGTTCAGAACAAAGTATGAAAGTCCCTTGCGTCACAACGCAAGTGCAGCACCTAATACCCGTGGAATCAGACTGCCAGAGATGGCGTGGGTGAGCAGCATCCTTGCCGAGAGCTCGCTCCACTCCGAGAGGTAATTTAGTTAACTGGCCTCAAAAATATAGAACTTGAAAAATATATACATAAAACACTGAAACATTCTGAGCGAGTTTTTAAAATCCCGTAGAGAGTTAAGAGTTCATAATTAACCACTAATTTAAATACAAAACATGATTATATGGTGCTTTGCAGAGCATGTGGGAAATTTTGGTCTGTTAAGTTTTGGGGCACTCTACGACCGGAACAGTCAGATTGAAAGAAAGAATAATTATTTCCTACATCACTAATTGGATTGATTAGACACACAATTGCACTCGGAACATTATACAGACCACTTCAAATACCCTAGCTTTGCTACTCCACACCTCATTAAATATGCACATGACGTGCATTTATTCTGCGAATGCTTCGCAATCCCCTAAGGGTGAATTTCAAGAACATTTGCCAGTGGACGATAACTTCTAATGTTATTCAATATACATTCTAAGACTTGATTCCTATCCTAATTACACATATCTCTCTAGGGACACCACAGGCACTAGGTTGCATTCCTCAGTATTGGGTCATGTCCTGTTCCCAAGTGAAATATGCTGACACGCAGCATTAGGACACATGACGTGCGTGTTCCACAGGCCATACTGGTGCAGCGGCTGTGGGCCAACGACATGATGACAGTGGCCATGCCAGACCATGCAGGAGTCGTCCACGTCAAGGTACCTCATAATCTTAACAGACGGCAGAAGGTAGAGACGTATGCAAGTGCCAGTAGGAATTGGAAGAATAAGAAGGCACAATACTGTAGTGATGGTAGAGGTAATAGTAGTGGAGGCAGATGTACCAGTTAAAGTATAAACTACAGTATCATATGTTCAAATTGATAATTGCATAAATTCATCACTGGTCAAACTGTCCAGCGAGGAATGTGACTCATTTTCGATGCGAAAAAGTAGGTAATTATGGAATATGTTGTAAAAGTAAAAATACCATGGGAAAAAGATAGGGGGGAGGGGGGTACATGTGGTTGAAGACCATTAGTAATACAAGGGTGAAGTGACAATGGAAGTATGTTCCGACCCATGGTACATACAACTGCAAGTGCAAGGCATTAAAATAACATTAAAAATAGACACTGGAGCTGATGTGATGGTCATAGGCAATGAATTGAGTAATAGGTTAGAGTTGTCGGTGAACAGAAATGAGAATAAGATCTTTGGGCTTGCAAAAACCTCATATAAGTGGAGGGTACTGCCACAGCACTTTGACGTGGTCGTGAAGTTACTAGGCCTGGTTTGATGTTGGATTTTGCCCGGCGCCATAGCTTAAGTCGGTTTAGCTAATGATGGGCTCGTTCGTACAACGACCCAGGGACCCTGGGACAACCTCTGTCAGTTAGTTGCTTGATTGTAGCATACTTACAGTTACACTCTTTGCCTATAATGGTGAGACTGGTGGCCGTCTCGTACGCCTGAACTATATGAATGAAAACAATGGTGATGCTAGTAAAGTTGCCCTACAGTGACTTTACACTATTTCACTTGTTGAGTTGTTTATTCATTGCCCTTGTTACAAATGAATAATGCATGAATTATATATCAAAAATGGCCTCAGTCCTTACGCTGTGAAAACACGTGGTTTTATGTTGAAAACGCAATTGCGTTAAAAACTCTCTGACGTTAGTTCAGTCGCTATCCACTCAGTACATTAAAATAGAATACGAAGGTTCCGGTAATTCAGTATATACTATTGCAGTTAAGATCATTACAACTTACATGTCGGTACTGAGGGCCTCGCGGAGCGAGAAACTTACACCGTCGGTCTGGTTCAGTTGCTGAGATGAACTGGGGCGAGGATGGAGTCGGCTTCCACCACAAGTGGCGCGAAGCCGAAACCAAGCAGAGGAAAAATGAAACCCAACCTGGCATAACATACACAACATCCTGGAATAGGATTAGTTGATGACATTAAATTGAAACATAATTACTCTTCAATAATTACACTTTAAAAGATATTACATTTCTCATAAATGTGTGCAATTCTCTGCTGAAGATGTGCTTGCATTACACTAGCCACAGCGTTGCCAAGTATACAATGAAAAAAAAAACATTCCTGGCTGTGGTTGAGTATGCGACGATGGTTTTTATGTTTGATGTTATTAGGAACACTGATAAATGACACTTTCTAGTACTTTTCACTCTCTCTCTCTCTGGCCCGCATGCCAGTTGGTGTGGTGTAGCTGGTGCGGTTGAAATGACTGCAGTCAGAATGGGCACAAAGGAGCTCATTACACGTGGCTTACGTCAACTTAATCACTAGACGAGCGGCAGATCAGCCAATAAATTTTTGTGGTGAAGCACCAGCAGGTTCCACAATTAGGCTGGCCAGCAATTAGGGCACTGGATGTTGGGGCAGTATGGGAGGGAGCAGAAGTCATCAATTCAGAAAACAGGTATGTGGAATTTCTGACTACATTTCAGGGTCTTGGTAGGTTGGGTCAGTAATACCACACCATCCTTCAAAAACAAGCTACTTCCTATTCAGTGGCAGCCCCTAGGCAGGTGGCAATGCCTCATAGTGACAAATTGAAAGATGAGCTAACTAGAATGTTGAAGGAAGACTTCATCATCCTGATATGTTCTCCAACTTAGTGATGTGCATCAATAGTTTAGTACCAAAAAAGAACGGATCCATTAGAGTTTGTGTTGACTATACACAGCTCAACATGTAAATTANATCAATAGTTTAGTACCAAAAAAGAACGGATCCATTAGAGTTTGTGTTGACTATACACAGCTCAACATGTAAATTAGCAGAAAGAGGCTACAGTTGCCTTCATTGAAAGAGAGTCTGTCCCAGTTGCAGAATGCTAGATAGTTCACAGTGTTAGATACTACAAGGGGGTTCTTGCAGATTCCTCTTTCACACGTTAGTGCACCCCTCACAACATTTATTACACCACTTGGATGCTTTCACTTTAACATATTACCATTTGGTATAAATTCAGGGCTCCAACACTACCAATGCCAATTGCAACAGATTGTTGGGGAAATATCAGGAGTTGTAAACCAGGCAGATGACATAGTAGTATGTGGCAGCAGAGAGAAAGAGCATGATTAGAGACTGGAAGTAGTATTGCGGAATTTGAAGCTAAATATTGTTGCCCTCAACAAAGAGAAATTCAACTTCTAAGAGAAAACTGTGAAATTTCAGGGTCACATTATAAGTGATGGTACAGTGCAACCTGTCCCCGAAAAAACTTAAGGGAATACCATCATGCCTGATTCTACAAGCATGACAGAATTCAGATGTTTGCTTGGAATGTTGAATTATCTAATGATAGTCATCCCACAGTTCGCAGAGAAGATACAACAATTGAGGATGCTACTTCTTCAAGGCATGGAGTGGACAAGGGATGCATCAAAAGAAGATGGCTGAGAAAGTTAAAGGAGGAAATTGCACAATTGCCGATGCTGGTACTTCACCCAATTACTGCAGAGAAACTAATATCAGCTAATGCTTCATTGTATGGGGTTGAAGGTGTCCTGGAGCAATGCCACAAAGGAGTATGGAAGCCTGTTGCATATGCATAACGAATCCTGAATGAGGTAGGCAGCATTATGCTCAAAATGAGAACGAGGCCATCGCTATCACTTGGGCATGTGAAAGGTTCCTAGAGTGTGTGTTGTGTGCAAAGATAATAATAAGAATTGATCATAAGCCATTGGTCACCCTACTGTCAAGTACCGTCCAGTAGCCGAACTCACAGTAAGGTTACAATGAATGTGGATGCACCTCATTAGTATTGATTACACAATCTTGTATTTTCAGGGACAGAGTTCTTCGTGCCTGATACATTGTCATGGGCTCCAGTGGAGAAGCTGACAGACAATGCTCAAGAGATTATGGAATAAGAACTTTTGTTGAAAGTGTACTACAAGATGTTCGGCTGAGAGAGATTGAGATGGCACAGATGATGTGATNGGAATAAGAACTTTTGTTGAAAGTGTACTACAAGATGTTCGGCTGAGAGAGATTGAGATGGCACAGATGATGTGATATGTCAGGCTCTAAAACAGGATATTCTTCAGGGATTTAACAATGAGTGATCTGCATTTTGGCAATATAGAGGACATTTAACATACCAGAATGGTTTGATTATGTATGGTACTAGAATTTTCATTCCTAAAGTTCTATGCACAAGTATACTGAGCAAAAACCACCAAGGACACATGGGTATCGTAAAATGCAGGCGTCGGTGAAAGAAATCTATATAGCGGCCCAAAATTTCACAAGACATCAAGGCTATCGTAGAAAACTGCACACAGTGCTTGCAGAAGTGTCAGCAGCGTACAGCAACTCTGATGTCCATGCCACTCCCAGTGCGATTGTGGTCCTTAGTGGGAGTGGATATCAAGGAAGTGAAAGTAGCCCAGTGTTTAGCAGTGCAAGACTATTTTCAAGATACATTAAGGTAGTGCATCTGGATCGTATAACAGTTGAGGGCGTGGTTACTGAGTTGCAAAACTTATTTGCCAGACATGGGGTACTGGAGACAGTTCGCAATTATGTAGGGACACAATTCACTTCATTAGAGTTTGACGTGAACCAGGCATTCACTGGTACCGTTGTGTCCACTGTGACTGCTGCAGTAGTGTCACCCACTCCAGATGCACCACACCAGCATGCATGTGGTCAAGAGTGATAGTGTATTCAGTGTTATGTAATCAATCAGTGTTCGTCAATATCGTTTATTCAGTGCTATGTAATTAATCAGAGTTCATCAATATAATTACATCAGTGCGATATAATTGATTGGAGTGCATCAGTATAGTTTATTCAGGGTTATATGTATCTATTCTGTGTCACAATTATCAAGTGTATTTGTTCCATGGGTGTAAATTGCACCAGTGTCATTAATTATTCAGAGCTTAATAATTTAATCATTATTATTTATTGGTTCAGTGGATCTATTCAGTATATATTTATATCATATTTACAGTGTTAAAGACAGTCACCACATACCCAGCAAGCCAGGGACATGTGACATTACTAAGTTGCCAATACAAAGGCTGCTGCTTTGCAAATATTTAATATTAATATAACCCTAATTTATTGTGTATTTGTGCAAGGGTAATTGTGTTTTATTATGTAAGTTTTATAGAGTAATTGTGTTTGATTATGTTAATCTAAGGTATATCATGTTCTTACATCTCATTAGCATTTTTAAGACGCATTTATGTTTCATCTTCCCACCGCTTGGCGTCGCCCACACTCAGGTAGCGGGAGCCGGCACAGTTCTCAGCAGTACGCTTCATCACTTCAACGTGGGCGGACGTGGTAAGTCTCTTGTTTCACAAGAACCTCGGTGCCAGCCCCTGAGGCTGCAACCTCACTCAGTAATCGTATCATCACATCATCCATGAAATAACTTGTATTTTATGTTACATTGCACCGAGGGGAGAGCAGTGCCACGCCCTTAATTAATCGTAATCCATTAGTGTGTTACATTGAGTGACCACGCGGTCACTCTGTGTCTGTTCGGTTATGTGTTCAATAAAATAATCATCATTCATATAACCAATAGTGCGTTCATTAATCCGGGAGTGCGCAGCGGCCATACAGCTCGCATTTTCTTATTATCTGACGGTGTGTTAACTCGAGTCCCGTAGGGTGATTAACCACGACCCGATCTCATTTCTCAACACTGAGCTGGCGCCGGCACTTTCACAGCTCGAGGGACACTGCACGCCCAACCGTCTCCCTTCGACAAGGGACGTACCGAGCGCACGTCATGTTCCAGCAGTTTTCTAAACTAATTGGTTTTGTCCACCTTACATCTCACCCAAAGTTCGCACAGTCAAACGGAGAAGCGGAGAGTGCAACAGCGGTGGCAAAGAAGATTTTTTCAAAATCACAGGATCCAAATCTGGGTTTACTTTCTTAAGAGGCAACACCACTGGAGTCGGAATTTTCAGCAGCATAATTGATGTTTGGCAGGAAGTTCCACACTACCATACAAGTAACACCAACTACTTTGCAGCCAGATGAGACCAACAGACACAACATATAATTCGCGAACATGACTGTCTTCTGAAGGATTGCTGCAAGCGCAATTTTGATAGGAGACATCGGGCCAAGGGTCTGGAACCACTTGAGCAAGGTACGCATTTGTGGATACTCGATCTCAAATAGACAAGTATGTTCAGCCTAATTTCCACACACACAATATAATCAGAAGATATTCTGGGGGTTTTTAATTTACTATTTATTCGTGTTTAATAGTTTTAAGCTTGAACTCAGAACAAATAAACAAAATGACTCTACTACCCTCTCTCTGATTATCTAAAATGTCAAACTTTTAGGGAACCTTCCATCGAAAATTGAACGTCCAATTACGAAAAAGTCCACGAAAACGGCCACAGTCAGCCAAATTTTCCATAGACCCATCTAGACAAGCGGCCATACAGGCTTGCATGGAATTGTCCAAGAAATCTTCCATCGGAGCATACCCGCTTACGGTCCGGATTACGATGACTTCACATCTCACATGTTACATAAGAAGCAACACATTCATTAAAGCCGGCTATACAATAACTAATGTGTTCAAAGAAGACCTGTTACAATTATTTCATGTAATGTTCATATAATGGAAAATGTTGTCAAAGTCTAGTTTGGCGTGTTGCATGATAAGTGACTCTGCGCCTTCTTATCACGTTTGCCAATCACAATAGGGATGTTGTTGTGTTGACTTTGCATTTAATGGGTTTGTTTTTATTTACACAATGTCACTGGCTCACGTTTTTAATTCATGTACCTCATATATATTTTCCCCAGGGAATGAGAACCAAAGTGTAATACATGTTAGACATAAACTGTTAATTTTTTAATACTAAAGAATGCAGGGAGCTTTATATTTAGGCCGTTTATTAATTATATTTCTCAGAGATGTAAAATTGTATTTGTGAATTATACTATGTTTACTGTACTGTTTAGTTTGAAATTTTAGTATGCTTATTTCATCAAAAAAAATTAATTTTCACAGCAGATCAAGTTTATTACATACATTTTATTCCATATACACAAAAAATGGTGCTACGTCTTCCAGAGACTTTCGTTTTTGAGGTTATTACGTACGTCTAACTTTTGTAAGACATACGAATGTCATACTTTCGCAACATTTTTATACCTCATCAACAGTAAAATACAATTACGCCCGTATATAAAAATTTTTGAGAGTTGTCAATAAGAAAAGCAACAAAACTTATCCCATGCATTTCTATTCGTTACACAAAGGTTACTTGATTATTTGAAGCATCATAATATACTACCCAAAAAGACCACATATTTAAGTACACATCAACATGTTGCTCGTTATGTCTTACGTGAAACGTGTAGTCACGTTAATCCCTGTGCTTTAGACACGAATGATTTGTTCTTGAGTACAGACTGTACTCAGCGTTGCCATATTGGGAAAATGAAATTCTGGTATTCTCTTGTACTCTAATAAAAAGAATCCCCCAACCTTCCACAAAAGGTTTTCGCAATTTCCTAAATAAAAGTCGTATAATTTTCAAACAAGGATAAAAATGTTATTTTATGGCACTAAATTATGTATGGCTACAAACTACAATTACAATATAACATAAAACATTATTAAACATTAGTGATATACAAGTATTTTATTTTAGTTTACAATATAATTTAAACTAAATGATTCTTTCACTACATCAGTAAATTTTAGCAACTTTTTGTGACCAACAAAAATCTGGTATATGTGCATCCCAGAATGGGAAAAGTCTGGTACCTAGTACCAAGAGAGAACATCTAGTACACATCAGAATTCGGGTACATCTGCCAATACTACCCTATCTCGAACTTCTTACCATGCTTCTTACCAACGATGATGGGTGGATCCATAGACTAAAGATGCGATATACTGCTTATTCGTCTTCTGTGCATTTACCCAACACTGATGTACCCCACAAAAACACAACTGCCAAGGTCATATGGTCAACAGTGATGAATGTGTTTGTTGATATATATGAATTTCAAAAGCCAAGCACTGACATATGAATAAAATAATTCCACCAATTTGAATTTAATCTAACATCATTCTAAATAGGTTAGGAGGAGTATACAATCATCGCAAAGTTCTTGTTTATTAAATAGTTGAGGCAGGACGACGTCCAGCTCTCTAGACTTTCTGTCTAACATACATAGTCTTAGTCCAGATGTGTTTCGAATAGAATATTTAGGTTAATACTTGATTAGAGAAAGTGAACTAAATAAAAACTATGAAAATGTATTTTTATGAGAACACTATTAAGGTCTGTCGTAATTGTAACTGATGTATTTCTGAAGTGGTAAAAGAAAGTAAATATTATGGATTGACATATTTAACCAGCTCATTTCTCTAACTATTGTTACAAGCATTGTAACGATATAAAAGCAAGTTAATTATACTCGGATTTTGTGCATGGATATGTTTTTATAAATGCGCCACAATTAGACAAAAATATGCAATTTAAGGATCTCTATCCCAAAAAATTTAATCTTATAACCGAAACATACAAAACATATATACGTATTCTTTAAAACACAAGGCGAATGTTGTGTTCTTTCACCAACAACAAATGGAAGTATCCACAAAAGTCTAAAAATCATATCACAACACTCTCACAATAACAAACTATCCTCTAATGAAATTTAAATGAATACATTCAAATGTTTAGTTAGTATCAAGCAATTTCTGAATGCTATTGGGTACCTGAACGGGTATATTGGTTGGCAAACTAACGATTCCAGTGGTTTTACATATTTTCATTTTCATAATGTTACATAGTGCCCCGAAATATTTCTTATTGAATGAAATACATTTATAAGATATTATTCGAATATATACGAAATTTTTACTATCCTCTTTTTTATTTGCACTGTTTATTGTATTACACAGTGCAATATTGTCTCTGATGTATATTGCTGTATAATTTGCAATCAATTCACTGAGCATTTTGTTTTTGGCTTGTTAGAAGTCGCCAAATAACTAACTATTAAATACTGGACTATTTAAGACATTCGTTAACATTAACTTGTTTATGTAACGACTTTTAACTACATACATCTTTAGGCCTATTATTAATTCAAAATATATTACTTAGCAATGGCTTCTGGAAATGTTTTCCACGACATCAGGAACAGACACGATTAAACATGCTAGCAGATATTGAAAACGAGCAGACGAAATTGCAGCAATTTATAGAAATAAATAGATGTAAACACTGTGGATCAATTGTTGAAAAAGGCATCGCTTGTGATTACTGTAACATATGGTTTCACTATTCTTGTGTCAGAGTTAATGCCAATGTTGTTCCTAAGGGTGACTAGAAGTGTTTTCATTGTTATGTAGAGAGAAAGCTGGACGAAGCAATACATCTTTCTGTTGTGCTTCAGGAACGAGTGAAACAAAAAGAGAGAGAACAAGAAATAATGAAAAGTGAAATTGAACACGGAAAACAGAGCACTCAAAAACTGTCAGCCTGCTGACAGCAGTAACAAGGGAGAATAGTTAGTTACTCCGAGACATCAGTTCATCCTCAGAATGGTCAGCCTCTCAATAAGCCAGTAGTCATTACAGAGTCTTTACAAGAAAGTGTAACAAAAATAAAACAATAACAGTGATCCATTCCCTCCACTTGTCAGTTCACAGGTCCCTGAGACAACATAACCTTGTAGCAACAACTGTGCTGTCCTCACAGATCTGCAGGAAGAAGAAGAAGTTGAGGTCATCGTCACCCCCCTCCCAGCACCCAACAACGCAGTAAGCGCCAACAGGAAAATGTTTATCCTTGGAAGCAGTCACGCGAGAGACCTAAGATAACACATCAAAACAAACTGGGTGAGGGTTATGACATTATCTCATTTTGTAAACCTAATGCAGGCCTTGGCAGTGTGGTAGAAGGTGTAAGTGACTTAAGTAAAAAATTTTGTAAGTCAGATCAGGATGTTTTTGTCGGGGGAATAGGCAACAGCGTTGACAGGGACAAAAACTATTCAGTTGGAGGAGACATCGGCATTGCCAGGGCTACCGGTCACACCAATGTGTTGGTCTTTGAGGCACTGCAACGGCATGACAAGCGTTTCTTACAAAGGAAGGTGTAGAGAGATAAAGCTGCCATGCGACGCTGAGAAAGGTCTGGCAGACTCAGCCACATTGGTAGGATTGGACAAGAGGAAATAACCAGGGCTGACCACACGAGACATAGTCTGCATCTGAGTCATGCTGGCAAGGGGAAACTCGCCGACCTAATTGCCGGTAGGATACTTCAAGACTATTGTTCTATTTTTAAAAAATCCACATAATCGTTGGAAACAGTTGACATTTTTTAGGCTAAAGAAGTCCATGCCGATAAGCCCTTATTCATGTAACAAGGAAGTTTTTCTTTCACAATCAATACCAGAAACATTCAATAATTGATAAAATATTTTAAAAAGACACACTAATTAATGACAATAATTCGTATTTATTCCATCAGAATAATAGAGGTTTAACAAGCGAAATTGACGAGCTATTCGTGTGCTTGAACAAATTATCCGCAGAACGCAACTTGGATGTACAAATATTATGTTTAACAGAAACACATTTAACTGAATCTTCTCCTAAGCAAATTAAAATGCATGGTGTTCCTTTCTGTTCTACTAATTGCAGAAATAGCATGACTAAGGGTGGTACCTATATTTTCAATAAAAATTATATAATTTTTAAAATGATGTGCATTTACTATGACAAGATCAAGTGTTTGAGTGCAGTTATGTGGAAGTAACAACTGACAACTGTAAAAAAGTGGTGATCTTCACTATATATATAGAGCCCCTTCTTCCAAATTTAGTAACTTCCTAAAATGCTATGAAGCAAGCCTTAAAGCCATTTACAAAACCAATCTATAAATTATTCTCTGTGGAGACTTTAACATTGATTATTTAAATGTTAGTAACTAAAGAAATAAACTTGATAGTCTACTCAGTACCTTCATCCTTAAATCCATAATAAACCTTGCTACGAGAATAGAAGGAACCAGTCAGACAGCAATTGATAACATTTGAATTGATAGTAATGCAGTTCCAGAGTGCCACTGTCTCCCAGTAATAAATGACTTATTGGATCATGATGAACCAATATTAATTATGTCTTCATATTAAAGCCCTCCAAAAGCATTTCCTATAAGAATATACTAAATGTTCCGCTGGAAAATGTTTTACTATTCAAAAGAGAGATTAGTAGGGAGCAATGGTCAACTTTGTATCCTTGTACCGAAGTAAATTAAAAATGCAACTCTTTTCTTAACCTAGTTCTCCATTGTTTTGAAAAATGTTTCCCATCCAGACTGACCCACAGTAATATAATTACAAAGAAAAATGTATTGCTCACCAAAGGAATAAAAATTTCCTGCAAAAAAAATAAAAAAAACTGTACTAAGCCGCCAGAACCAGCAGCAGCCCCGACACAAAGACTCACTACAGGATATACTGCAAAAATCTGAGTTAAGTTATAAAATCTGCAAAATAAGTTTTTTTCCTGTAAGTTTTTTCAAAATTCTCAAAACAAAATTAAAACTTTAAGGAATATTGTTAAAAACACAACAGAGCAATGCCCAGTTGTAAACCTAAAAGTAAACCATTGTATATCCTCAGATCCTAAATTAGTCGCAGCTACATTTATTTCATACTACTTAAATATCATAGAAAACATGATTAACAAAATTATTAAACATGACATGAAACCTATTCCTACACTCCAGGGTACTGGATACCCTGCAATGTCTTCCACACACACAGCTAGAAAAGAAGTCAAGAAAACAATCAATACTTTGCAGCCAAAATTATCAAGTGGCTATGATAGCATTAGCTGTATGTTACTAAATAAATGTGCTATTGAATTTAGTGTTCCATTAAGCCATATTTTTAATGTGCTATCTTCAATACTGGATTGTTTACACACAGACTCAATGGTAACACCATTGTTTAAGAAAGGTGACAAGACCGAAGTAACCAATTATTGACCTATCACACTTCTTACCTCCTTTTCAAAAGAAAGTTAAAATCTAATTTACAGGAGATTGCAGCAATTTTTTAAGAATCACAAAATGTTATCAAATTTTCAGTTTAGCTTTAGGAAAAATGCCTCAACAAATGATGCAATTTTCAAACTAACAAACTGTATTCTTAATGCTCTTGATAAAAAAATATGCCATCTAATGGAATATTTTGCGACCTCACTAAAGCATTTGACTGTGTAAATCACAATATACTTATAGAAAAATTCAAGTTTTATAGAATTTCAGGTACACCCAATAACTAATAAGTTAATGCCTTTCAAACAGACAACAAGTCCGGATCAAAAGAAAAACTACTCCATTCCACTATGAACCAGGAAAAATTAAGCCACAAGGCTCAATATTAGGTCTCCTACTATTCCTAGTTTATATTAATGACCTCCCCATGTGCCCTAACCCCAGGCAATGGTCCAATTTTATTTGCAGATTATATTAGCATCTTAGTCTCTGGAGTTTCAGTAAATGATCTTATGCAACAAAAGACACTACAGTTACAGTGCTAAATGCATAGTTTACTGCAAATTAATTAAATCAAAACCTAGATGAAACTTATCTTATGAATTTCCTAACAAGAACAGAAGAAACACTAATTAATATATTCGCAGTAACAGAGACAAAATTAATGAATTAGCAGTGACCAAATATCTGGGTTTAGAAGTAGATAATTTCCTAAACTGGAAATCTCACATTACATATGTTTTACCTAAACTAAGTTCAGCCTGTTTCGATCTACGAAGTATTGAACAGGTCTTGAACAAAAAAACAACAAAAATGGTATATTTCGCATACCTTCATTCCATCGTGTGTTATGGTATAATTTTTTGGGGTATTGCCTCTGACAGTAAAAAAGTGTTTCAAATGCAAAAGAGAGCTGTAATAATAATCAATTGCAAAAGGTCACTCAAGAGATCAAAGATTTTAACATTTGCATGACAGTACATGTTTTCAGTACTCATATTAATGTTCAAAAACAGTAATTTATTTCAGAAAAATGGGTCCTTTCATAAGCAAAACTCTAAAATAAAATAAAAATTACACATGGCCATAGTTAACTTAAAACTAGCCCAGAAAGGATTATCTGACCTTGGTAGTCAACTTTACATTAAATTACCAGAACACCTTAAAGAAATTTGCTTCTCTAACAAAAAGCTCTTTAAAAAAACAGCTAAAATAATTTTTTTAATGTGCCTTTTATAGCATGGATGAATATCGAAACAACAAAAATTAATAAATTACTTTATAACTTTTCATTGTACACATTTCTTGTTCCAGTTTTCCTCATACCATTTTCCTTCTGTTTCAGTAAAACGATGATGCCCTACAGAACTTTGGGAGAAGATTAGTCACATTATGAAGAAAATATATGAAGTGTTTAAGTGCAATCTGACATGTGTGTATCTGTCCAGTGTACAAACTTTGTGTACTGTAATTTGACTTATTTGACTTGTCCAATATCTTTGTACAGTTGTATCTTGAAAAAAGGTCTTACAGACACAATAAAACAAACAAAAACACAAACAAACATACAACACATATGTTCATATTTATTAATGTCGTTGTTGATACTGACCCTCGCACAGCTCGCTTAATTTTATAACAGTTTATCACAATGCATGAGTCTCGTTTTTTACATCTAGAGATTGAGGTTTAGTGCCAATTATTTTTTTTAATATTTTCAAGAAGGGAGAAGAATTTTATTTTGTTTCAATTTCGATGTTTCCGGTTCCACAATATTATTTAAGTCTGGTTTCCCCCCGCCCCCCTAATCTACTAAAATTACAAAGTCCAAAACTCATGCTGTGTATCGTTATCATCACTCCCTGGGTGTAATTGCATCTTGCAGAATTATCATACATAACACTTAAAAATAGCAAAACAACATTAATTCATATTTNTAATATTTTCAAGAAGGGAGAAGAATTTTATTTTGTTTCAATTTCGATGTTTCCGGTTCCACAATATTATTTAAGTCTGGTTTCCCCCCGCCCCCCTAATCTACTAAAATTACAAAGTCCAAAACTCATGCTGTGTATCGTTATCATCATTCCCTGGGTGTAATTGCATCTTGCAGAATTATCATACATAACACTTAAAAATAGCAAAACAACATTAATTCATATTTTTACAACCTCTAAAACATACATATAATAAAAACAGCATCACCTTGACGTGGACCTCTGCTACGTGGCCTGGCATGGCCACTGTCATCACGTCATCGGTCCACAGTCGGTGCATCAGCGCGGCCCACGGAACACACACGTCGTGCGTTATTATATGTATGTTTTAGAGGTTGTAAAAATATGAATTAATGTTGTTTTGCTATTTTTAAGTGTTATGCGTGTCCGCATCGTTCACTTGGGAACGGGTCATGACCCGATACCGAGTGATCAAACCGAGTGCCTGTGGTGTCCCTTGAGAGATCTGTGTAATTAGGATAGGAATCAAGTGTCAGAAGGTGTATTAAATAGCATTAGAATTTATCGCCCACGGGCAAATGTTCGTGAAATTCGCCCTTAGGGGATTGCGAAGTAATCGCAGAATAAGTGCACGCTTTGTGCATATTTAATGAGGTGTAGAGTAGCAAAGCTAGGGTATTTGAAGTGTTCTACATAATGTTCCAAGTGCAATTGTGTGTCTAATCAAACCAATTAGTGATGTGGGAAATAATTAGTATTTCTTTCAATCTGACCGTTTCGGTCATAGAGTCCCCCTAAACTTATCAGACCTAAATTTCCCGCATGCTCTGCAAGGCACCACATAATCATGTTTCGTATTTAAATTAGTGCTTAAGAAAGAATTCTGAACTCTTCTTAAGCTAAGGAGTGTCCATCCCGAATGTTGAATGGCCCTATAGTCTGTATGTTTGATGTGTTTATATAATAAGGCCAGTAAACTAAGATACCTCGCGGGATGGCGCGAGCTCTCGCCGAGGATGCGGTTCGACCCCGCTATCCCCGGCAGTCTGATTCCATGGATCTTAGGATTTTCATACTTTGTTCTGAACCCTTAAATGCAATTGATTAATGTAATTTACTGGAATTTTTATTTAGTTTACCAACAGTCTTCCCCGCATTCGCAGCACCCCTCCATCAGCTCAATTTACTGACCCTTGAGGTTTAATTACTTTTGTAAGTTTTTGTGCCATTCTTGGCCTTTTTGTATGTTAATTGCCGCTGGCAGGCCTGGGGAGTCAGGTCCATTTTAATTTGCATTGTATACTTGTAACTGTGTTCACTATTCTGCAATACAATTTACTTGAGTTAAACGAAACTTTTGAGTTCTCAATTAGTGTTGTATTTCAGGCCCAGACCCTATCCAGGAAGTCATTGATACCTCAAGGTGGCATCCTTCATTTATAAAGTAAAAGGTAATACTAAGGCATGCTGGGGAGCCTGAATACCGCTGCTATATATTATGTTTTTCTGTAAATTTTTACAGTGTGGGTCATGCGATACAGCCACATGGTCGTTCGGCCCACAATCCTGATAGCTGTGAATTCGTGCTCTCCTATTGAGCTGGTGCCCATTCCCTTCAAAATAGGAATATTGTGTAAAATTCTGATTTTTCTTAACATAGTCGCCAGAGGATGTCCAGAATGCTATCCCTGACTGCTCAGGTAACGTTAACCTGTTATTTGAGATGCCATTTTTTAAGCTTATTCAAATGTATAAATGCTTGACTACCACTTGAAGTAGTACATCGTTTAACCGCTTGATAAAAGTTCTAGTTAGCAATAACTGTAGATCATAATACACACTTTTGTTCCAACAGGCAGTTAACTTTTAATCTAATGTGTAACTAAAGGTCATAATACCGGCCTTTAGTCTATAGGTTTACCTGGAAAAGTATAAACCTGTGACTTGGCTGAATAATTTTTCGTGTTCAGAATCATCTTTCCAACATATTTAGACTTTGTTTTTCTGATCATTGGCTTTACCTACGGTAAGCTTTTCTTAGTCCATTGTTTTTTTTTCGAATTTATTAGCGTCCTTGTCAATTCTTTTTAATTTTTCCACATGCAAATCGTGGCCAGCATTTTTCAAGTTGCGATTCTTATAGGCGTCACTTTTCACTTTTCATACAACTGAAAGGGATTGATTTTCTAGAATGAATTATTTCCAAAATTATCCTTTGGACGTTTTAGTTGCCATGGTGTTAGCTGTGTGAGAGCGCTACCTCGACTGTGGATGTTTGCGCATCACTGCCAAACCACCCCTACATATGCTACCATCTGTTGCACAACAACACTAGCTGCACAAAATATTTCAAACGTGTTCTATTTTACACCATAGTTTTACGACAGTTCCACCACATTTTATACTCTCCCTTACACGATCAATCTATTTACACAACATTCTCTGTTGTACAAATTGTTTGATCGTGTATGGGCCACTTAAGTTACACTAACAAAAGCATTACATAAACTGCACTAAGTTACAATATGAAATGTGCCCAAACTCACATGTCTCTGCGACCGTTCGTTGCACCACAGTACAACAGCAACTCCGGCCAAGCACTGTGCCAACGACAAGAACATCGCAATTAATACCGCTACAGTTGAGACGTAAACGATCGGGAGAATAGCCTACCCACCTTGGTGTCTTCGCCACGACCCACAACAGCAGAGCAGCCGGCAAGAAATCAACAAGACGTCTTTGGTGCTTGTTTCCCACTAGAACTTTGCACAAGTAGCAAACCCGTCCTCACGTCAAATAAATTAAGCTAAGAAAAACTCTACAAAAATACAGACTTTAATAACCTTGTTTCCTTTCACTTTGACACTTATGCGGGCTTGCTGACCAATGCCTCGAGTGAGACTCGTGCCTGGTGCTCACATCGTGCGCTTGATGCAATCGATGCACTCGGGATTGCACACGGGATGTAAAGCTCTGCTTTTAGGGGACATTTTGCACTCGCTCACTCTCGAGTAGCACTCTATCATCGGCTGCTGTAACATCCTGATCAGAGTAGCCACTCTGCCTGGCGATGCCTTCTCGCATGCTACGTTCAAGCAGAACAGGGTGATGGTGAAGCACAGGTGCTAACATCTGGAATCGTGACCATTTTTAGGGCTTGGGTGTTTGATGAAAGGGCGCCCACGGCTTTGGGAGGAGGGGACAAGAGTTTCCCACATGATCAGATGAGCCGCTGACAGTTGTTGTGGTATGGTACTCCACTGGGGTTTTTTGTGTTTTACGGCACAATGAATGGTCGCGTGTTAATCTCATTTTGAACACTATCTATCATTTAAAAAACAAAAGAACATACCATCCAAAAGTTTTATTATGGTTCGAGATATTTTGTTGTTTTTAATTTTAACTTTATTATTGTGAGATCCCAACAAAATTAATAAAAATTTCTTTAATAAAAAATCTAAAACTTACTTTATAGCAGTACCAAAAAGACAACACACATTTGAATTATTTGTTATTATTTAACACTCTTACCACTTGAAAAATATAATTTTGGTCACACGAATTACAGTTCTTCTACTTTATTTATCGAACATCATGCTCTTGTTATTCTAAATCACATTGTACTTTATTGCTGTATATAATATTAATAATAATTATTATTATTAAGGTTGCTGAATGGGAATTTTGGCTCCGCCTTTTTGCTTCTACTCTTACATTGGGGTCACTCCTACACAACTAGATCCTTGGAGCTTTCTATTTGTGTCATGTTTGTGGTTATTTCCACTAAGTCTCTCCTATGATACAAATGGTAGAATTTGTTTGGAGGTAGACCAGCGTGCTACAACAGTTTCCAAGTACATCTCCATAAGTAACATTTTTTTTGCCAAAGCACACGATGAAGAAGGAAATCTCCATCCAAAAATTTAAGTTGCATTGCTCACATCCAGATATTCAATAACCCCTTCCTCAAAAATCTTCTTAAGAGATGACTTTGTTCCTTATAGGGGAGATATGTTGACAAACAAAGATAGTTGGAGTGCTGCCAATCCGTACTTTATTTTGTTAGTTCTATCACAGACACACAGTATGCAGTTGACCAGTTGTTAGGGATCTACAGTGCATTCCTTTGCTCACGTCTACTGATTTTTGCTGTGCCTGTGTCTTTACCATGTATTTTCGGTGAAATTTCAGTTTTTAAAAATGTGTACCTTTTATCTTGCTAATAGTATTTATAATGAAACTAATGTGTTTTACATAAGACAAATCCTTCAACCTCTATGTATGTATCCAAATTATTGATTTCTATGATGTTGAATATCTTCGTAATACATTAAGATTTTGCTAGGATTTTATGCTCAATAAAACCTACAAAATGGTCAAGTTTTGTTTAATTACATCTAACACCATTGTGATCGGTGTATTCGGGTTTACAAGGATGGTGAACAATAGAAGGGAGAAATATTGGAAAGGGTGACCCGACTAGATGCCAAACTCCGTCTTCAGGTGGAGTCAATTCTGATGATGATGATGATGTCAGGGTAGTCTAAGCCATCTGTCCGGATGTACATATTCCGTCGGTGATAAATTAAAATTGAGTCGTCCAAAAAAGAAGCTCCAGTCAGGGTACTGTTGGGCCTGATACTTACATGTGGTGTGTCGTGGGCCTATTTAGGCTTATATACGCCTTAAAATGTAATAAAAATACTTTAACTGAGAACTGTACAGAATTAAGATGCTGACAGACAGTCTTTGATACGAGTTGCGGTGGATCAGTGCCCGTAAGTGCCACAAGGGATATACTCGGAAATAAATCGCATAATAAGATAACTGACTTATATATGACCTTTCACAAAACTGTAACATCACTGCATAGTGAACCCTTAAGAGACTATACTGTAAAAATACGCGAGCGCGTGTTTACAAAGAATTAAATTGGAATTAAACTTCTCGAGGCGATTTTATTACTGAGAAAGTGGTGGTGTCTCCAAATGCTGAAAACGAAAAACTTCTGGTATACTACTTACTGACATGGAAGATAAATGAATGGCGCGAAAATGTGTGATGCACTTGGAGCGCGATGCAATGCTGTCTACCCTTTGAGACTCTGAACAAGGACTGAATAATGGTGGGCGCGCTCAACCGCAGCATAGCGGAAATCGCGCGCCGGAACTACTTGAATAACAATTTACCTGCATAAAACAAACACTAGCCCTTGAAACACATAGCAGAAAAACTCTGCAATATATTAAAATACACAAAACACTTGCAATATCACTTGGATGATGTGGAGAAATGAGGGTAGTGATATGGAATGAATACGAAACATTTATGAAAAGAAAAACACAACACTTATTTTAATTGAAAGGTGTATCTCATGCATAATCACGCATCTCTGTATATTTTTATTTGGTTTTCAATTCTGCTTTGCTTTCGCTCTTGTAACGTTTCTGTCGTCAGATTCAGTGTTTATTGTAAGAGGAGGATCATTTTCTGTTGTATGGCTGTTTTTAGGGACTTGCACGTCTGTTATGTTGGTTCCCTGCGCTGCGTGTGTTGCCGAGTGCGTTGCGGTTTCAGTGGTGGTATGAGTGAACTAGTTGTCGCGGCCGGTTGGTGCTGTCACCACTTGGGTCTTTGAGGAGTTGGAAGTAGCAATAAGAGTAATACCAAGTCAACCTATGGTGAAGGTTATAGAACTGTGAACTATAAACAGAGGAGATCGCGATAAAATTATTTATCAGTTGAGGACGGTCTTTGACATTGCATTTTGATGGAAACCGAACACGAACGAGCGATTGAAAAATTAATTCATGTTGCGAGTGGATGTCAAACAGGTTATACATAGAATCTCTTAATTCAAGCTAGGATCCTGCAAATGGTTCAGTTTTTATTAATAGCATTCGGCAGCTGTGGTATGAAAATGCTCCAAGTCATCGTGACACAAAATCACTGTGCTAGAAAAGAGCATATTACAAAATGACTATGAGGCCACATAGTTGATTTGTCTAAGGATTCATGAAGCGTGGTGTGGTTGAGGTGATCCAGGGCTGATTGAGTGTAGAATTGCCTAGCGCCATATCCCAGTGGATAGTTAGTGATGTGGGGTGTTCTGTCGACGGCCCAAGGAGCTCTGGAGTCATCCATCAGTTTACAGATGATGTCACACACTTACAGTTACACTATTTACACCTTAGGATGAGACTGTAGGCTGTCTCGTAAGCCTGAAATATACTAGAAAATTTTGGGTGGTACTACAAGGGGTTTAGTGTCCTACATATTCCGGAGACAATAAATAGACGCACATTGAACTTTGTAAAGCTGTTTATTCACGGTGCTTGATTACATGTGAATAATGAAAGCAAACGGACCCAGCACTTATGGCCTACCGGTGACCTTAGCATGAAAATGAGTGTGGTGTTAAGCAGATACGCGATAGCGTTAAGCTCTCTGGTGACAGTGCGGGTGGCTCTGCCCTCAGTACAGCAGAGAAAGAAAACAAATATTCCTGTTAATTAAGTAACTATTGCAATTGCAGTGAAGTGATAACAGCCTAAATGATGGTACCGAGGGGGCTCGCGGAGTGGTTGACCAACGTTGCCATTCTGGTCCAAGTGCTGAGATGAACTGGAGCGACATCGGCTTCCGTCACGAGTGACGAGAACCCACATCAAATGCCGAATGTAAAAGATGACATGAACACTATGTAACATTATGGCAATGGCGAAAAATGGTAAAAATTAAATGAAACATATTGGTGACATCCTGGCTGATTGGTTGTTAAGGTTGTTAAGGCTGTTAAGGTTGATGTTGTGTAGTTGATGGGGAGTGCCACCACACTAAATGACATGTTACAAGGATGGAGGCTTTATAGGCAATCTCCCTTATTGAAAACATAATTAATCTCTTATAACTAAACATTAAATACACTTTTATACTTTCTTTTGAAAAGTGTCTGTATTTCACTTCCTGTGATGCGTTAGTATCTCACTGGCTACAGTGTTGCCAGGTGGCTGCCTCCTGAAGGGATGGACGAGTCCACCTGGGTAAAGGGGTTTCCATGCTCGATTACTTTTAATACAATAAAACACACCCCTGACTGTAGCTATGAATGAGATAATGTTGTTTGAGTGTTTGGAAAATGCTGTGCATTACTGGTTATACTTTGGTACACATAGCTCTTCAGATTCTTCCTACAGGCCAGTTTGACCCCACTAGGTGGTGCTGTCATATCGTGTGTCGCTGCGCGAGCTGCTACGACATAACGATCAATTGGCAGTGTGCCCAACGGCTGTGGTTTCGGGGTAAACACAGTTTCGGATGGCTTACTAATTTACTAAAAGAGTTACCTCTTGTAATAAATAAGTAGAATGCTCTCTTCAGTTAAGTAGTCCTTGTTGACAAGAAGGTTCAAGTTCCGTTCTTGTCGACCTACACTACACACTGTTGGCCTGATGTGATTGGTGCGGTCCGGTATAGCTGGTGTGGTCCGGTTAAGCTGGTGCGGTTGATATGACTGCGGCGATGAGTTGGGCACAATGAGCTTGTGGACGCATGGTTCACATCAAGCGGGCCTTTTATAAATTATTCTGTTCAAGTAAAGAAATTCAAAAACATAAGTAGTTACGTAGTACATGTAGGCTGGTCTTGCTCATATGTAAGCGAGAATTAAATAGTGTTACTTTTTATAGAATTTCTCTGAAAGCCTGTTTTTAAATTATATAACTTATGCTGTTGTGATTGTTTGTGGCCACATATAGAAGATAATGTTTTTTGATGAACACTTATCGATAATTTTTTTAATTGAACCTTAGCTGGTTTGTATTGGTAAAAATAAAATTAACTGTGTATTACGTATATGGCGATTAGAAACATTATATAGTGAGCTAATGCCATAAGTCATTAAACACATCATATGTGTTTCTTGTATAAATTTTAAGCATATATGCTATTTTGTTTAGACTATGGAAAGACCAGATAAATTTGTTATACGAGCTATGTACAAGGATATCTAGTATTATAAAAGTAATTGGTTGTATGTTGTGTATGCATAATATTTTATTGAACACATAAAATGTGTACTATTACAAATTTAGAGCATATAAACTCTTTTGTTGAACACATTAGATATGTATATTTAATAAACTTTAAGCATATATGCTATTCTGTTTAAACTATGAGAAAATCAGATTTATTTGTCATTCTAGGCATACATGGTTAAATTTAGTATCATGAGAATAATGGGTTGTGTGTTGCGAATGCATCAAGTTGGGCGGCACAGAGCTGCAACGCTGTGGAATGCTGGTGAACTTATTATTTGTGAGAATTATAAGTGTAGGACATAGTGTATTGAAACTATTTTTGAATAGCCTTGTGAATTTAACCTCCTACTCACTACTAATTTTACTGCCTACGAATGAGAACAAAATCTATGATTCACAGCTTTGGAATTTTTCCACTTATTACCATCATATTATGACATTTCAATCTGCAATGGTCCGCAAAATCCTCCATACCACCTCTTCGGACTGTGATGCCACTGTTTTAAAGGAGAGGGATGGTGACACTGTTCCACTCTTATGCACACTACACTGGGCCAACTTGACCTTGCACGAATGCATTCGGTGCTCGTGTATGACTTGTGTGTAGTTGTGGTGGAGTAGGGTGCACAGGGCGGCAGACGGTCTAAAAGGGCAGGATGTCGTCCTGTCTCTCATCAAAATGTATTGATCATAGAGAGCATCATTATACGAATAATAATCAAAATGGATAACTATTTGAATCCAGAGAGATTTAATACCAAACCAGGTTTTTAATCATCTGATGTAAGCACAAACTCACAGGTCTCCACGACGGTTAGCTTTGCCACAGTGCACCAACAACCTCGGCCAACTAGCATGCCGACAAGAACATCGGGTGAGTCTGTCAGCAACAGTATCGTGTTGGTGTTTGGGAAAGTATTTACTTCACCAAGCACCGTGCAGGTCAACTGATGTTCCCACTTTGATTCGACCTTGTGGGCGAAACCCGGACAGCCTAGTGTTTCATACCCCAGCCGACTGGCATGTGTGTTCACAGTCTGCGCTACGCCGTCAGGGCGAAGCACACGTGAAGGCGACACCAGGCTTCGTAGCGCCTCTGATCAGGACACGTGCGAACAGCCAATGCCATTGTGCAACACAAAGAGTTTGAGAGTGGTAGTGGCCTCCGAAAGCCGAGCCTAATAATTCCCATTTTACTCAAATTTACACCACATATGAACTGTGTTTTTAAACATAATTTCATATTACATCACACTGAAGTGCCAACGACGTCCTACTTGGGGCACGGGCTTCACCCATGCCAACCTAAGTTTAGCCCCAACAGGCATCACCTGACTGACTGGGAGCATTTCAGTTTATGTTTTTTTCTTTAGGTATAGAGAGTGTGTAAACATATATGTTTATTTTGCAGCAGTCAACAGGTTTACGGACTCGGTTAGACATGTTTCCAGCACTTTGTGCATGTAAACCTAGCAACACAAAATAATGTTGTCATCAATGATACATCAGCTTGTGTAGTTTGTAAAACACGTAAGTTTTGGTTATGGACAATGTTCAGTCTCCAATTAGCTAAGGGAATTTTCCCACTCATGTAATGTTTACAATTAAGGGCCGAACTCTATTTTGAATTTTTTTTTTACGCTCATGCTTTACCCCATTCTGGCATCTTCACAGTGACTGGCTGGAAAGACGTCTGTAGCTATTGAGTTTCAAGCGGGCATTCATCTGAATAGGCCGTACAGTTCGCGACTCCTGGGCACTTCATCAACTTTGCTTTGTCTACTGTCGAGAACAATATTTTTCACTTTCTTCAACCAGAACATTATTATTTAACATAACTTCATCGCACAGGAGGAGCGCCTCTCCAACTCTTGCAAACCTAAAGCCCCAGGAGTGTAACTTCGACTCGTAAATCTGCGTTAGTCCCCGAAGGGCATTATGTGTTGGGTCCACTTAATGACGTGAGCACCTACAACTTGCTTGTATTGGCACAACATCAATATATGACTTCAATCTTAGGTCATGCATTTTGATTGCCGGCCTTGCCTCTTAAAGACATTTCGAGTGCTGGATGCATCAACCAACCATTCTCAGGGTTTGAAGTGTTTAATTGGTGTGTGGATTGGCCTTATAATTCCGCATTTAGCTAACTTGATACCAGCATAACTGCACACCTCACAACGGGCAACCACGGCAGTACTGGGCCGACCACGACTGCCCACGCCTAGCAGCCCTTCGAACTGCAATTATTACACCTTTAATTGAGATGTAGAGGATCGGGAGAACAGCCCGGCCACCTCGGTGACTCGACCACGACCCACAACAGCAGAGCAGCCGGTAAGAAATCAAAAAGACGTCTCTGGTGAGTGTTTCCCGCCAGAACTTTGCACAAGTTACAGTGTAGCAACGACGGCCCCACCTTTCTCCAACCTCTACCTCACGTCACATCTAGTTTTTTATACAAATATTGGTATAACACTTTAGACGTATTAATATCTTCAATTAATTCCAAGGAGGAAGAAAAACGTATTTTGTTGGTGAATCATATATCAGCAGAAGTTTGTCAGCTATTAACAAGTGTGAATCTTACAATTCTGTCATCGACACTTAACAAAAGCTATTTGTAAAACCCACGAATGAGGCGTATGCTATTCATTTACTAGCCTGTTCTTCATTCACAGGTGGGTCTATTGACCAATATTTACAGAGGTAAAGTAGTTGAGCTTGGAATGCAATTTTTGTGCTATGAATTCTGATCAAAATAGAAATGATTGCACAAGGGGTTTCTTTGTGCTATATTTAACTTCTATTCTTATATGTCAGAGTTTGCTAGAGAATACGACACTTACCTTTTCTGAGGCTCTATAATATTCACGAGCTTTGGAAGCAGCACAAGCAGCACAGATGCATTCTGAATCTTACACTGGTCACTTTTCTGTAGAATATTATTTATCACTAAAATTAAATCTTTCAGCCGCGTTATCTCACGAAGAAACGAAAGCTTCTGTAGTTAATAGTTCCACCCAGAAATGCATGTTTTGTGGGTGGGGAATTCACCTCAGGAGTTCTGGTCCTGTTAGGAATTCTTAATACCATTCGTGTGGCGAGAGAGGTCACTAATAAAAATTTTGCAATTTTTTAAACAAAAATACAGGAAATCTTTTGAAACTATGGCTCCATTTTAGAATTAGTAATATATCTGCAGAGGCACTCATCGATACTGGAAGTACTGAGAGTTACATTAGCGAAGAAATGGGCAGAAAACAGAAAATTAATTGCCTTACTTCTAATGGTAGGGTTAGCATAGCTTTGTCAAGTCATTCCTTCGCTATCAGGATGTGTTGCTATGTTTCTTTACATTTAGAAGATCACTCATACAGTTACACAAAATTCTCAGTTATGCCAGTTTTGTGTTCAGACATTCTTCTAGGCCACAATGTACTAAGCCTACATTCTAGCGTGCAACTTGTGTTTGGTGGCTCAAAACAGTCACATAAATATGTGGCCTTTCATGTGCTAAGGTCCTTCCAGAATTTTTGTTCTTCAACTTAACCCCTGATTGTCATCCAATAGCTGTCGAGTCCCGTCGCCACTGTCAGGAGGATGAAGCATTAATTAAATCAGAAATATTTAAGATGCTTACTGCTGGCACAAATGAACCAATAAATTCTCCACAGATAAATGTAAATGTTCTGTAATATATATTAAATGTATTCAGATATCTAATCAGTGACAAGGAAATTTAGCCTGATCCCGATCGCATCAAACAAATATTGAAATATCCTGTTCCTCGTTATCTTCATTCTTTATGCCGAGCTCTTGGAATATTTTCTCATTATTCAAAGTGGATTCCAAATTCTGTGAGAAGTTTCCCATTTTGGTAAATTATAGAAATTTCCCTCTCCCTCCTATTGACCGTTCTGATTTTGACCAAATCAATAAAGATTTAGCTAACTGTGTTTTGATACCTATATAAGACGATCTTCTAATTGTTTTTGATATTGTTGCATCTAACTGTGCTATTGCTGAGACAATTACTCATCGGGAGAACAGTTGCTTTTTTTCCCCAGGACTTTTTTCAGTTGTAAACAGAAGCATTCAGTAGTTGAGTAGGAAGCCAATAACATTGTAGGAGACCACAGGAAATTGAGGCATTACCTCATATGGAATCACTTTATGTTGATAACTGATAAAAATTCTGTTTAGTTCATGTTTGACAACAATCAGAAAGGCAAGATAAAGAAAAATAGTACAGTGCTGACATATAGAACCAGCGTCACATTCATACAATATAATATACAAGTCAGGTAAAGAAAATACTGCAGCTGATGCTCTATCCAGAATCTGTTCTACACTTCCTGATACCGAAAGAGATTCAAAACTATGTAGCTCTCTGTGCCATCCTGGAATTACTCGTATGTTTAATTTCTTTTTTGAGTAAGAATCTTCCATACTCTATTGAAGATGTCCGAAGAGTTACATCTTGGAGCGAAATATGCTGTCAAATTAAACCAAATTCCTTTCGAAGAGAAAATGAGAAGTTAATAAAAACAACAAGCCCCTTCGAAATACTAAACCATGACTTTAAGGGACTACTTCATAAAGTAACAAAGTAATGCTACAGCTTGACGATCATCGATGAATATTCCAGATTTATTTTGCTATCCTCTATGCAGATTTATTCACTTCGAGCATTATAATGGGACTCAAATATATATTTTTGTTTGGATTAACTGCTTATATCCACTCAGATCGAGGAACTTCTTTTATGTCTCATGAATTCAAAATCTACCTTCACTGTCTAGGGGTAGCGACAAGCCGAACTACAGCATTTAACTCTCAGAGAAATGGGTTGGTAGAATGTTACAAAAGAATAATCTGGAAAACTATATGCCTTGCCCTTAATGCCAAACATCTCTCAGTCATTGATAATCAGTACTTCAGGAATCTCTGCATTCAACAAGATAATAACTTTGCACATCTACGAATGCTACCCTTCACGAGCGTATGTTTCATCCTCAATAGAGGCTTCAAAATTGAATTCTTCGCCACTATAGCTAGTGTCTCCCGGGAGAGTTCTTATGAAGAAACATGTTAAGCAGATCAGATACGATCCTTAAATTGAAGAAGTGTGGCTAATCGGGAAAATCCTATGTATGCACGAGTACAGTTATCTGATGGATGGGAAACGATGGTCTCTACTCGGCACTTGGCTCCATGCGATGATTCTCCACATTAAATTTCAGATAATGATTTAAGAGGACCTCCAAACCCTAAGAAATACAAATGCAACAAAGTATTTCGTTTGAGACCAGTATTGCAGAGGATTCAGAATATCCTGTCGTCATCTCTTGAGCACGTGCAGAAACACTTTCTCCTTCAACTGGCACTGGAGATTTACCATGTATCTTAAATTAATCTCATGGCGATCTCTCCTCTGAACACTCTAATCAACACCCCAGTCTTTCTAGTAGGAACAAGAGGAAACCTACTTACTTGAAGGACTTTGTCTCACAGTAGGCTGGTGACAATGCAATAAAAATTATGTATTTTATCCAAGACAATTCCTATAACCTATATGTATGTTTCCAAATTACTGCTTTCTATGTTGTTGTATATCTTCATAATACATTAAGATCTGGATAAGATTTTATACTCAATAAAATATGAAAAGTTGATAAATTTTGTCTAATTTATTTCAGTAGCATGTCCAATATTATAGCCTTGGTCATAATTTACAAATTTATCGGACACAAATACAGATGTTTAAGACACAAGTTCTCCGGATAGTTTTGTAAAAGACTTATACTATTGCAACCAAGGGGTGAATTTTTGTACATCTATTAAGTCCCTTTGATTTCTGGACTCTCGCAATTTAACATGTTACTCATTTTACTGGAGTGATGTACCAAAGAAATCTTGAACAGCCTAATGTATTTTGAGGGAAAATGTGTTCCGATGATCCATCTGGAAAGTGCACTATCAGTGAGGCCTCGCACATGAGTTAATCCTTCTACTGATTTCATGGAGCGCATTAGACCTTGTTCAATGCACATGTCATTCCACATTCCTGACCAATATTGACCATTCTACCTAACAGTAAACATCTCCTTTCTTTGAATATATCTCTTTCTCGCTCAGAGAGCTTGGAATCTATGTTAATTATTCCTTGAAAATTAATATGGCCGGAATTAGCAGAGGGAAGATGTCCTACAGCACGGAAATATGGAAGCAATTATTTGCGTTTAAATTCAAATCCCAATCTCCAGACCTCTCTGCGAAAATGAATTGCATTATGATATCAATATATTTCAGAATATCACCCAGAGTTTAGTTCACTCGAATTGTTCTCTGAAGGTTTTAGTTCATGTCGGAATATATAAATTGCAGCAGTTGCCTTTTAGTCAACAGATTATAATGTAGACAGTGTGCGCTGTGTTTCGTGATGTGTCTTAATGTGTGTATAGACTGTTGCACAGTGCGCCTGCACCAATTGTAATAGTTTTGGTGGTTATGTCTTGTAAAATAACACAGCACGTAGCGAAGCACCAGATCTCTACTCCTGTTGAAACCATTTTCGTCAGTAAATATTAATCTAATCTAATATATCCTTATTTTTTGAGTTAATGAAAATGCACGCTACAACTTCTAGAGGAAGTATTTTACCATTCATTTAGTTTACAAACAGATAGAAGTCAAAAACAAATAATCTGATTGTAAAACAATTTTTTTTAGTATATAACCATAAATTGCGGCAAAAGTATTAAGTTCATCACAAAAGTGTAGATTGCTTTTATTATACACCATGTATGAAGGGTTCGAACATAAAAAGAAAGCAACTGCTTGATCCGACAATTGGTGTCATAGATATAAGCGATTCTATAAAGGGTGCGTATTACAAGTTTATGACTTGATGATGAGGAAGTGGTGGGTTTTATGATGGGTGTTGTTGAATTTGCCAATTCACAAGGTTTTTGCCGAGCGAGCGTGTATGGTTGATGGAGGGGGGCAGGGGGGGGAGGGTAAGCCCCACTGTGAGGAGTGAGAATTTTTGGGAAAATGATTGTCTGGTATTGGTCTATCACCTGGGAAAAAATTAGCTTTAACCTAATTATTCGTGACACTCAACGATTTTGGTCTTTATAGACGGATGAAGCCTGTGCCAAAGTCGGAAATTCCAACATGGTGTTCTCGTAGCATAATACTGGAACAAAGTGATAATTAACTTAGACTCTGCTTTTTGGGAACATTGCCACACACTACACCTAGATGGCACACAATGGTGTTGGCTGGTCGTACACACCATGGTCAGGAGTGCTACGATGCCTCGCTTGCCTTCATGTGTGCTACATCCTAACACTGTAGTGTTGCATTGGATCATGCATGCCAGTTGGTTGGGATCCGATCCACAGGATTGTCCTGGTGTTGCCCACATGGTCGGATGAAAGTGGGACCATCAGCTGACTCATGTGGTGTTGGGCGAAATGGGTATTTTCCCAATCACCAACGAGGTACTGCTGCTGATGGCCATGCCCAATGCTCTTGTTTTTGGTACTGTGCTCAGCCGGGGCTACAGATGTTGAGTGGGCTTACATCACTCGACCTAAATATGATTGTATTATTAAAGTTTAAGATAGGAACAATGGCAAACATGACAGTCTTTCGCAAGTTTAATTGGCTGGAATTAAGAATCATCAGCTAAATAGTGAATCGTATATCCGGAATACATTCACTGAAGAGCAAAAAAAAAAACTGGTTGACCTGCCTAATATTGTGTAGCCCCACCCCCCTGAACCTGCAGAAGTGCTGCAAGACGACGTGGCATGAACTCGATTAATATCTGAAGGTATGCAGGATGCAATTCACACCATGAATCCTGCAGGGCAGGCCACAAATCCAATCTGTGCCAATTTGAGAAGGGGTTGTATGTCTGTCACGTTTAATGATTCTCGTCAGTCTTCGTTTGTCCCATTCTTTCACGATCTTTTTCCGGCCACAGCGATGTCGAAGATGTGATGTTTTACAGGATTCCCGATATTCACTGTACACTCGTGAAATTGTCGTACGTGAACATCCAAAGTTATCGCTACCTCGGAGATGCTATGTCCCATCTCTCGTGCACCGACTATAACATCATGTTCAAACTCACTTAAATCTTGATAACCTGACATTGTAGCAGCAGTAATCAATCTAGCTGCTAAACGCACCGAATTACTCTGTTATTTGCATACGCACTCCTATAACAGTTTTTTTGGCTCTTCAGTGTAGTCCCGTGTGTGAAAACGGCAGTTACTGCATAATTTGTAAAGCAAATTGTTTTCTTTATATACCCAGCTTTGTGCGAGTGCATGAAGCGTAAATTAATTAGAGCAGAGTATAAATTTTTATACGAAGTTGTTTATTTAAAATTACAGATGTTATAATTGTCGAATATTTCATTGGCTTGAAGAAATGCATTGAAGTATTCAATTGTGAATCATTTTCGCACAAGAGTAGTGTTCGATTAAATCTTATACTATTATGTGCTATTCTCTGTGCGTATGTTTTTTGATTTTATCTATCGGTACCGTATAGAGAGTATAATATGAATGGAACTATCAGAGTTGTAATTTTGATGAAAAATATTCTGTAAGNATATGAAAAATATTTTGTAAGAAAGTCCATGGATTTAACATTAAATATTTATCAAAAAAGTTATTTTTTTTTGCTATAATAATAGTACTTGAAGTAAAACTTGTATTTCAATTATCATGCCTTATTCTCCGCAGTGTCTTCTNGATGAAAAATATTCTGTAAGAAAGTCCATGGATTTAACATTAAATATTTATCAAAAAAGTTATTTTTTTGACGTGACAACGTCTTAAATTAGGTTGCGGCTGGGAGTCACTTATGAAAAAGTGTAACGCTCGGTAACGTTACGATGAGTCACCGANAAGCAAATTGTTTTCTTTATATACCCAGCTTTGTGCGAGTGCATGAAGCGTAAATTAATTAGAGCAGAGTATAAATTTTTATACGAAGTTGTTTATTTAAAATTACAGATGTTATAATTGTCGAATATTTCATTGGCTTGAAGAAATGCATTGAAGTATTCAATTGTGAATCATTTTCGCACAAGAGTAGTGTTCGATTAAATCTTATACTATTATGTGCTATTCTCTGTGCGTATGTTTTTTGATTTTATCTATCGGTACCGTATAGAGAGTATAATATGAATGGAACTATCAGAGTTGTAATTTTATATGAAAAATATTTTGTAAGAAAGTCCATGGATTTAACATTAAATATTTATCAAAAAAGTTATTTTTTTTTGCTATAATAATAGTACTTGAAGTAAAACTTGTATTTCAATTATCATGCCTTATTCTCCGCAGTGTCTTCTTTAATTTACAGAATACATAAAATTCTAAAAGGTAATTACAAATGTTAGTACTCATGTGCAGAAATGGAAAGCATCCTTTATTTCCTGTCGTCAGCTGATATCTGTTAATTCATAAAGTTGTCGCTTGGTGTCAGCACAGTGTCACGTGAATCGTAATGTTCTAGTTTTATAAGAAAGAGAGATTTTCTCTTAATTTAAGCATTTTATTCTGTCTGAATTTACAATAAATTCAGTTTGCATCGTAAGTATGTGATTTACTACGTATTTGGTTTGTTCCGATGGGAAATTGCAGTTAGTAGACGAAGTTTTTCAAGTCGCCCATTTCCCAACTAAAAAGGGGGCAGGGCCGTAGCGCAGCTGGGTTCCTGTCATACGTTCTCCTACAAATGTTTTAGCACTGAAAGTGAAATAAATTGTTCATTTTAAGAAATGCTTATCTTTGCAAACTTATGTAAATTTATGATGAGTTTCACATTGTTAGGAAATGACCCTGAATACTTTTTTTTTTCCTTTTAAGATTGTACGTGAAGAATGTCGGAGTACTGGCTTATTTCGGCACCAGGTGAAAAGACGTGCCAGCAGACATGGGAAACCTTAAACAACGTAACAAACAAGCAGAATAATTTGTCTGAAAATTACAAGTTTCATATTCCAGATTTAAAGGTATGGAATCATATCTACTCAACAGTATGTAGTTAAAGAGAAATCTCTGGTTATAATATGCAAGTTATTCTGTTTGACGTATGGTCAAAGTGAACCAAAGAATTGTTGACTTGAGCTGTGGTAGTAATAAAACTGAGTATTGCTGATGAAAACAATGCTAACTCAATGTTTGGCACCAAGCTCCTAGGAGTTAAAAGGAGGAGGGTAGGGAAAGGCGGGTGCACTTTGTCCCGATGCCTCATTTAGTAAAAGCCTTTCTAGGTTAAAATTAGAAAAAATATGCAGTAATACAATTTAACTGTGTATAATGATTTTATTTAGTTATTTGGTTTACGCACAAGGTACAGTACTTGGCTGGTTTACAACTCAGTGTTTCTGCTTAATTTTTGCAATTAAAATAAATGCTTATCTTAAACTTAAGTGTGACGTTAAACATTAGTTAAGACAGGCATACAAGAATATTTTGTAAAGTAAATCGGTTTATTCTGATCGTAAAAATTAACATTACAGTAATTTAGGTAATTTTGTACCACCTCCCTAATTTCATTTTGAATGAAGGCTGAACGAATTGCTGTTACTCGAAAATAAAATTAACCATGAAGTATACTTAAATGTGAGGGAAGTAATTCTTTTCTTTTAAAAGAAAATTGTGGTTCAAAGTTACGTTGAAAATTACTGTACCCAAGTTTTTGTTATAGAATTTAAGGGTAGGGGTGAAGAAGAAACACTTGTTTTAGGGTCTGATAAATCACTTGGCAGGCATGCTGGTACAGAGGTACTATGATGTGTTACAAGTATTTATTCAGGCTATAAATTTTTATCAGGCCATTTTTCGTGCGAAAACAGTTATGGTTTTTAACCTTAATGTTTCATGTCGTACAATTTATTGACTTACTAAATTTTATATGATTATGATTTCAACTCCTTTTTTGTTGCTTTTTTTTTTTTTTTTTTTTTTTAAATATTTTAGTAATGATTTCTTTGGTCAGATATTTTTATAGTAGTTTGATGTAGTTTTACAGGGAGAGAGCGTATGACGCGTGCCGCCCTCTCGCAACAGACTTCGTAAGTTTTTGGTGGGACGCGTGCGGGAGACTTGATACATAAATAAGACTTTTCAGTGTTCATTAAACCTCAATAACGAACCACAAAAGAAATAAATACTACTGCTGTGTGGTGGGGTGCAGTGCCACCTTGAAATACAGTCCTTCAGTTATTAAATTAAGGTTTCCACCAATAACCACCGGAGTTTCAGGAGGAGGGCTGGATTGCTGCAGTAATGTGCCTTTGCTCAAACAATGCAAAACACTGATTCGAACTCCTTGCCTTGTAGTGAAATTTTATATTTATGTTGCGTTATTTTCATATTATTATAAAATTTGTTGCATCTCTGCTAGTAGCATATGAATGTAATTCTATGGAGTCAGTGACCTCTTAATACTGGACACTTAAAAAAAACTCTACATATGCATTTTGTGACTGTAATGAATGCATTTAATTAAATTTTCAATTTAATATTTTCATTTAACATTATCTATCTATCAAATCTATTACAAAATATTTACTATCTCATTCTGCTTTCAACATTCTCAGTCAAAGTGTTTTATTTGTTAATACAACGTAATTTTGCTCAAGGGTATTGATCGACTATTTTCTGCAACTGCAAATTTAGATTTAAACATTTCAACACTTGCCCACTTTGAATAAAAAAATTTGTGAGCATTCTATGGTTTTCCCCATGGTTGCTTCGGAAGTGTGTGTGTCTCGCAATTAATAAAGAAACACAGTACAGCAATATATTTGCGACACTGATTGATCTGCTTTGCTTTCACAGTGGCCTGTCACGATATTCCTATTTAAGTCACTATACTATTAAAATTTAAAAAGAAATACACTTAGGATTGACAGTTTCACAGACTGATTTTCACTTTAAATAATGCAATACTTGTACAGAGAATTTAAAAGACATTTAAAAGGTTTAATAAGTGTCTCATTATAACCATGTTTATTTGATATAGCACTAAACAGTGTTCAAATACTTTAATTATATGAATTTTTATGTTTTAACGGAGTTTGTGAACACTTGTTTCTATCTTACACTTGCCATATATTTTATACCCTAACATTTATTTTACATTGAATATGTACCTACTTACTTTAATTTAAATGTTGACTTTTCTTTGATGTGGACTTTCGAAATTTAGATGAAAATTGGGTAATTATCCAGAGTAGCAACTTTTCAGTATAAAAAAACCTGAAAAGTGGTATATTTGCACTCTACTAATTATGCAGAACACGAATATACTAGGGGCGTTAACATACGACTAATTTCGTAATATGTGCCCACCTAACCTAACAACGTAATCCCACGATGGGTGAATCACTATTTTACATTTTAAAACTAACCTAGGATTGTTGGGTCTTAAAAAGTAACCTACGAATTTAGTCTAATCTAGGATGTTAGGGATTTAAAGGAACCGTAAAACACAGCAGAAGAATATGAATTAACTCACCTAGGTAGGCGGCGGGTACAATTCCTCTGTCCTCGGCCAATTCAACTGTTGTACACCTTACCTCACTCGACGAAACATGTAACACCCGCCACATAGGCGAACATTACGCACAGAAGCACTCGCTCATAGGCGAATATTATGCATAGAAGCACTTGTTCTTGCACTGTCAGTTTTTAAGTCGGTTGGATTCGGACGTCGCAACTTGCGCCCGCAACAACACAACTGCTCTATCTCGCATCTGAACAGCAACTGAAATTCCATGACGATGACATCTAAAGACAGTTACAATGACTTCTTCAGACCTTGACGATTACGTCAATGACCCACAGCCAATAAGGTGACAGCACAATGCCGAAAATCACAGAAAATAATGTCGTCCGACGTAAACAAAGCAGCGGGCTGCTCGTATTTTTAACTATTTTATTCAATACCTTCTAAATTATTTTAACATTACGCCTTCCTGAATATTAACAAGATAATCTGTACAGAACCCATTAATGCTACTATTTTGGTTTACAATATTTCCTTCAGAAAAACCGCTACACTGGATATTTACCATTATACAGCCCAATATGTGCCTAACAAAAACCACACAGTTTTCTAACAAATTTTTTATTAAACATTTTTGTATTACTCATTTATTCCTTTATATGTATTTACCCAATTTATGGAAATTATCGTATTATTTCCTTTTAGTCATACCGTTTTGATTCATACAAAAAAATGCCATACTAACTGCATTATGCCAACAGTCAGACCAGAACTATTTCTTGCCTCTCTCTTTTTTAAATTTCTGTATTAAAGATTTAACTCTTAACTATTATATTAAACTTTATTATGCACACTGCTAGAAAGACCACAGATCATCACAATTGTTTTTATGCTCTTTCACACACTTTTCTTATTGATCTACCATTATGTCCCAGTTCCATTTGCTATTAAATCATTAAAAAAAAAATTGCATTCAAAATATTATATTTTTTAATATAGCACTCACAGTAATTCATAATCAAATCTTTTATCTATTCTCATTCCTAGTTGTTTCCATCCTTATTTTTTATTCTCCTTTTTATATCAAAATGAACAGATCCGTTCTGTTTCGTAAACATTCAGTTTGCAAAAGTAATATAATTAACTAGTGTCATTACCTTTACTCCTGTTCACTTAAACTGACTCTGAACATGTAATTACTTATGCGGTTATGATTTTTTTTCCTGTAAGGAGCATTGCGTTGCATTTATTTTTAATGTTTATAAAAATTTCTTTGCCTTTGAATTGCGTAAATTAGTGGTTTCTGTAGCAGTGCAATTAGCATGCCAGCCATTCACCACAGTGATTTGGGTTTTATTCCTGGTGAATCACAAATGTTTTTGAATGAGGGCAATGTGATGGACACAGCAGATGGTCATATGTTTTTCAGTGTGATCATTCAATGCTTGACCCCCACTTTGTTTCAAATTGACGCGTGTCATATTGTAAGTATTTAGAAGCGCCTCTGACACGCACTGCCACCATCTTACCACCCGCTAGGACCACCCAGTAGACACGTGCCGCTAGGCCAGGTCGGCCCGAGAGGGCGGGCAAGTAGTTAACACGTGCCAAGGTTATGCTGAGGTATGCTAGCAATTCGCCCACAAGGGAATTAAGACACGTGCCAAGGCGGGCAGCGGCTATAATATCGCCGACCCTCCCTGAACGTGAGATACGCGGGAGAAAAGATCTGACAGTGTTTGGTAGTTGCCACGGGTCCCCCCCCCCTTCCCCGGGCAAAACCGCGTGAGAACATTGACACGTGCTAAGGAAAGAGCTGATGGGGTTTGGCAGTATAGCTGCAGGCCACTCCCTTCCTCTTCCCCCCCAACAAGTGAAGGCACGTGTGAGGACCTGGGGGGGTGGGGGCGAGAGGTTAAAAGTCAACTTGCTGGACAAGGAGGGGTTCAGTCGGAATCAGTCATACCCCGCGCCGGAAGAGAGATTACCGAGGAGCAGGAAGGCGGACGAAGAGGAAGAGCGAAGAGGCAAAGAGAGATTAGCGGAGAATAGGCCACTGACCCACCGGATGGTGGACAGTGGCTTGGTGATAGCAGGCAAGAGGACGAGAGAGCATGTGCGAACGAAGATTAGAGGCAAAGGGAGATTAGCGAGGAGCGGAAGGGAGCGGGAATGCGGACGAAAGAGAGAATGAGAGAGCAAGATGTAGGTGCAGAAATTAATGAGCGGGTGAGAGGACGAGAGGGCAGCAAACGAGGAAGAGAAAGTAGGAGAATTAGGCCACTAGTCCACCGGATGGTGGACAATGATGTGGAGATAGCGGGCAAAAGCGATAAGCAACACAGCCCCCAGCGCTATCTCAGTCAGCGTCCCAAGGACACCCGAGCAACCTCGCCAGGAGATAACGGCGCCCGGAGCGCCAGTGCGACTCGTTTACCGAGCTGAAAGTACGTGTGCGTGGGAAGAAGCGTACGAAGGAGAAGTAGCTAGCGAAAGAAGACGGGCGAGAACGAGTGAGCGAAGAAGAAGAGTGAAGCGAAAGAGAAATACACAGACAGAGAACCGAACCGGAGCAAATATCAGAGAGGCGAGACAGTACCGGGGGACCACAGCCAACCCAAGGACGAGAGTCCGGAGATGACACCAAAACGAGAGGAAGACTAAGGACCCTCCCCCCTCGCACGCTGTCTAGATCCCAGTGCGGGCGGGGCGAGGCGCCTCCTTCTCCGACGGATACAGACTGTGTGGCATGAGGTAAGTGTGTTAACTCCATATCACCTTCTGAGAGAACCACGGCCTTGCCCGACCTGATGCCGAAAAGGACCGAACATCTCAGTGCCTCGAGGCCGTCAGCCAAAGTGTAGTGTTCATTTGTACCCGTGTACCATGTGTAAATTGGGAATATAGGCCATCAGCCGAGTTATAGTGTGTTTATTTTGCCAGGGCAATTGTGTGTTTATTTCCGCCCACTGTAAGACCGCTCGTAGAAGCGGCAGAGAGTGTAGGAAATTAGTTGGAACCCAGGAACAGGATGTCCAGGCTAGTAAGAGTGTTTTTTTCTTTCAACGGCCTACGCGCCGTTGTAACAGTAACACATGTCGCTACACGTAACAGCTGCCAGGCAGCCTTTTCAATTACCGGCCATTGCCACCTATCGTGTTTGCCACTGTTCAAGAAAACCCCCTAATTACCAGGGCAGCAGAAGCAGAGAAGACAAAATAAGTTAAAATTATGGTGATCTGGATGGATCACTTAGGGCATGTAGTGTAACTGAGTAACCATGTGATGTTTGTAATTAATGTAAGGTAGTCCGAGACTTGTGTTACCCTGTTTTTGCGAGTTCACATATGTAGCAAGAGGTTTAAACTTGCCCAGTAACGTGCTGTCCACGGCAGAAGTAGGCCCTATGATAGTTCGTCAGCTTTGTGCCATCCCCCAAATGCCGTGGACTAAGGGAATTAAGTGTTTTTGTTTAACCACCCCCAATATACTTAGAAGTTCTATTCCCCAGTGTGTACGGCCTGCGAAGTTGTGAGAGTAAAAATGTACATTGTAAATAGCCAGCCTTCAGCAGTATGTTTGTTTACCGCAGAGCCCAGGTTACAAAGTTCCCCCTTAACAGCCAGGCCGGCATGCCTGATAGTGGAGGAAAGTGACCTTGAGTGGCGGACGCCCGGACTAGGAGAAGAGAGAGAGGGAACTAGGCCACAGCTGTCAGCGTGTCGCAGGGCGGACATGAGATAAACACCGCGCTGCGAGCAAACGGTGCGCGCATAGAAACCCGCAAAATAGAAGAGTGACAGAAGCACAACCGCACTCAGACGCCTTGGCGCGGGTGTGTCAGCGTTGCAACGGCCGAAGGTGAATTGACGCGTGTCATATTGTAAGTATTTAGAAGCGTCGCTGACACCCCCCACCAGGGCCTCCCAGTAGACACGTGCCGCCAGGCCAGGTCGGCCCAAGAGGGCGGACAAGTAGTTAACATGTGCCAAGGTTATGCCGAGGTAAGCTAGCAATTCGCCCACGAGGGAATTAAGACACGTGCCAAGGTGGGCAATNGAAGACACGTGTGAGGATCTGGGGGGAGGGGGCGGCGAGAGAGGTTAAGTCAACTTGCGGGACAAGGAGGGGTTCAGTCGGAATCAGTCCTACCCCGTGCCGGAAGGCGGCGGCAGTCGGGACAAGGGGTCAGTCGTATCACCTAGTCGGGCCGCGAAGTGCGATACCGAGAGTGGGAGTCGAGTGGTGGCCTCATAACGAGGGGCGCCACACCTAGAGAAGAGTCAGTCAGTCGAGTGAGTCAGTGTTGGACAGTCGTATCACCATGCCGGGACGCGAAGTTGGAGCAGTCGAGGAGAGAACCCGGAACAGACAGTCGTGGAGAGCCGCCAACGAGAACACGCCAACCTCCGGAACACCCAGAACTACAAAAACAGCTGAGTACCAGCGTCTTCGCTCAGTGTCCCAGACACCTAGCGTTCCCCCAAGACTTCAGAAGCAGGTGGCACGAGTACTTAAAGTCGCCCTTCAAACTCACAACCTGCAGGGAGCAGATTCGCAGGGTAAAGTATGTGTTAATTTCTGGTGAAATATAAACTTTTTAAGACCAAGACGTTATGAAGTTATTGTTTACTACCCCTATTCAACATTCAAGGCACCCGTAGTCTGTGCCTGGTAAAGGTAACTCGTACCCTACATATGAACCACCCTGTATCCCACAGGTGGCGAGTAGCGTCAAGTAATAGGTGATAGGTCTGACCGGCCCTCGTTGTCTACACAAGGTCAAGTGGGTAATCTGCTATATGCTCAAGGGGAATCCCTAATCCAGGTTTAGAACTTCTTGGCTGCTCAGTCTCAGCCTGTCGACACGCGTTACCAAGACCTGTTGCCACATATATCAAGCATCCGTCGCGTCATGTGTGTCGTGAAATCTGAATTGTAGNCAGCGTCTTCGCTCAGGGTCCCCGACACCTAGCGTTCCCCCAAGACTTCAGAAGCAGGTGGCACGAGTACTTAAAGTCGTCCTTCAAACTCACAACCTGCAGGGAGCAGATTCGCAGGGTAAAGTATGTGTTAATTTCTGGTGAAATATAAACCTTTTAAGACCAAGACGTTATGAAGTTATTGTTTACTACCCCTATTCAAAATTCAAGGCCCCCGTAGTCTGTGCCTGGTAAAGGTAACTCGTACCCTACATATGAACCATCCTGTATCCCACAGGTGGCGAGTAGCGTCAACATTATCCACTATCCAGACTGGCCGGGAGCAACAGATGTGTTCCTCAAGTGGGTAATCTGCTATATGCTCAAGGGAATCCCTAATCCAGGTTTAGAACTTCTTGGCTGCTCAGTCTCAGCCTGTCGGCACGCGTTACCAAGACCTGTTGCCACATATATCAAGCATCCGTCGCGTCATGTGTGTCGTGAAATCTGAATTGTAGTAGGCCCTAATATAATTTCAATTCTATCTATAGAGAAACATTTTAATGTAGTAGAAAGGTAAATTGATAAACCATATATGTGATATATTTGGGAATTGATATATATTTGAAAACTCTTTCAGCAGACGAACACCTGTAATTGTAAGTTTGTAATAATTTTTATTTATTTACAGATGCGTGTAACACAGAAAAAATAATTCAACTTTGTTGATGTAGCTTGTAATGGCAGTACAAGCTCCTCCCTCTACGCACATTGTCATTCCTTTCCATTACTAAATTCCTCCCAACATTCTATTTCTTAAAGTAAAAAAAAATTCAATGATTTTGCTGTGAAACTTGTTGATACCGTCAGGCATAGCTGCATTGATTTTTGTTGTCTGAATTTTCTCCCTTATCGTAAAATTCTACCAGATTTCTCTGAAGATATTCTTTGGTAGTCGTCAAAAATCTTAACTTGTTTCGCGACTTTTTTTGTAACACAAATATTGCCTTTGACGTAGATTCTATGCATATACATCACACTGCACGTTCACAGACATCACTCGTCCTCGGTGTCAAACTGCTAATTTTGCTTAAAATTTGTACTTTCAGAAATTCTTAGTTTATTGATTTTGCTAAAAATTAACGCACACTAACGATTATAGATCAACATTTCCTTTTTGCAACTACTGGTGATAGTACAAGGTTTACTTAGCACCACAATTTCAGCAAAAACTTTACACGCAAGCAACCGAAAAACGATGAGAACCGTTCAAAGCCTGTCACGAAACTGACGCTACATAACAGAGTGGACACCAACATAGAATGGAATGAGGCAGCTGTGCTGCGTATTATCGTGTGTCGACTAGACATGATTCAGACTTCGTTATTGCCTGTTTCCAAAGCAAGGCAGACACGTTTAGATATACCCACAAAATATGGTTTCCTGTCTAGGGAAGAATGAAGAATATTCTCTTTTCTGAAAAATAATCATGAGTTTATGCCAACTTCATGCACACTCCTTACTAATGTAAAACACAAATTGTTAAAGTTTGCAGACATAGGATTTTCACCTTATTCACAAAATGAGCCTTTTGCAAAAAGGTTACCTAATTTTAATGAAATATTTCACAATATTATGAGCACATGTGAGAAACACGTTGCTTGACTTGTTGCTGCCTTTGTAACACTGCGAACTAGTAACAGCGCACAGCCGTTATAGGCTACTGGCACCAGCCTGGGGGAGGAGCAAGTCGGATCGCCTGGCCTTCAGCGGCCAAGTAGTTCTGTGCCTAGCATAGTAAAAAAGTTTTACCTTGTGGCCATAAGGTAGCATTGCTATAGGCCTGCCCAAGGCTACAATATATATTCTGTATTTTAGCTGAACTTCCCACAGTTTAGATTTATGAGGCAATTTAAGAATCACCATTTTTCTGCAATTTTTATTTTTTATTTTTTCCAGAAAATGCTAATGAATTGACATTACTAATCACACTGAAACAAATTTAATTGGGGCATCAAAATATTTTCAATACATACTACGAAACATGGTAGTGGGGAGGGTGATGATCATCAGTGAAATTGTGGGGTAAAGTAAAACACATAAAATTTATGTAAAATTTACTTTAATCAGTTGCTTTACCACGCCAACTGCAGGAAGATGTAATCTATCTTCATGGAACTTCATGATAGTTGAATCACAAGGGGTTGTGTGTGCCATTGTACGTCAGCGCGCACACACACACACACACACACAAATTCTTTTTACATCTAATTCCAAGCTTCATACTTGATACCAACAACAAACAGCCGGTGAGCCTTGAAAACAGTTTTGGGGATTATTTACTCCCCTGCTAGTGCTGAGACTGTGGCTTAGTGCATAATGTTAAGCTATGCCTGAACAGTATTTTTCAGTGCAAGGGTGCTAGACTTGAACATCATTTTCACAGGATCACAGTAGGTTCTTTCCATTTCAAATCAACATAACTAATTTAAACCTTACCATCTTAGATTTTGATCAAATTTTGCACAGAGGTAGTCTCCATATAAACTTAAGGAAAATATAAAAAAAATTTTAAACCTGTTTTAAAAATATGGCTATATAAAGTTTAGGAAAAATTCCCAAAATGGCATGACCGACATTTTTTAATTGCCTTAGCAGCTCCTAATTATGCTAGAGAGGTGGGATAGGTGTAATTTTCCAGTGTTCTGTATGGTCTCATATGATATACAACACAATAAGGTTTAGAGAAAAAGTTTTTCCAAATTTACATTGAAAATTTTAAATTAAAAAAAAAGTGAATCTTTAAAATTTTTAAAAAAATCTAGAAAATAATTTATACTAATATTAAATGATTTACAAAGTTTAAAAGTGGAATGTTAATGGGTTCATAGTCAAAATAATGAAAACAAAATCCCTTTTCATCAAAACTCTGGCTATACATATTAGCAGCAAAAGAAAGCATAATACAATAATTTGAAATAAGAAACGAATTGAAGTAAGGAAAATAGCACTGACATACTTGACATTGTATTGTTAAATGGAAGTAGTTTAATAATGCCTCATTGATTTTCAAAGTGTTTCTTAATACATCTGTGAGAGGAAACCATAATACATCTGGCTTCCCTGGATAATAAAACGATGATGATGGTCCAGTTGGATGAAGAAATGTTACTCACTTTTCATCAATTTTTTCATTTTTTTCCATCACATAAGCTAGTTACCATTTCCTGTCATATATAACGGTAGTGTAGCCACTCATGTCATCTAATTGGAATTTGTCTGGTGATCTTGTAACAATTACGTGCGATGAGTATGTAGCTTCAGAAAATATTTTCACAGTTATTTCTTATGTGCTTGAGTCAACTAGTATGAAGGCATGAAATTGTTGAGTTCCTTGAATGGTAATTGACTGATTGAAACTATCTACGTAATCCTTATGTGTTGTAAATATGAAGATGATAATAGAAATATTTTCTACTACCCATTCATAAAACTGGAGAGGGGTCAAGATTTAGTTTTCGTAGAGTTGTCGCAAGCTAGCTTTCGCTGCCAATCTCTTAACAGTGCCGCCAACTCCATCACAAGGCCCTTTAGAATGAGCTATGGCTGAAAAATGCCATTCAGCATCAATGTTGAAGTCTTGCTTGTAAAAACACAAGTTGGTAAAAATTTTTCTTATTTTTATATTGGGCAGCAGATCCATCAGAAAAGTAAAAGATCTTTTGAGTAAATTTTTTAAATGTGGTGGTCAAAAAGGCAATGAGTTTTTTTAAAGTTGTAAACAGTGACTGTATTGTGTTCTAGACAGTCAGAAATCACAACTTAGTTCAAATTATCAACTTTTTTTTCTCCTTTGTAATATATCACAAGGGTGAATTGTGACATGTCCCCTAGTAAGTCTGGGCTTCATCTTGCACAACCATACTGAGATTCATGAAAGATGTCTGTTGTTTTGCAATAAAGTCATGGCGGACTAAGATTGAGAGATTGTTGCAGAGTAAATCTATGAAATTGCTAATGATTTCTGCAGTGTCTCTAAATTGCAATGGTCGACCGGAATCCACTGCTGAAATGTGACTTTTTTTTTATTAGGTTCTCTTCAAATGACTTTTCAAGAATGGTCCATCTTGCAACATTACCAGGACAATATGCACAATTACCAATATTGCAATCTATTGTTGGTGGATTGCATATCATTTTTGGCAGGCAATGTTTGTAGGTTTGTAATTCACCATGTGTTAAATCTCGTAATCTGGCATTTTCAATCATCAGTTTTACATTTTGATGGATTGTACATACACACACTGCATGTGTTCCACATGAACCTGCTAAAATATGATGATTCAGTCAAAGCTCAGCAAATTTTGTAAAGCCTATTTTATATTTTAATATTGTCCTTGAATAATGTGTATGCCTCTTTCAGGTTGCACAAAATAAGTCCTTTTGAGATTTTTAATTTATTTCTATTTGGTTTAATAATTGTTATGCAATCTCCAACCCGTGGCGTCGCTGTACTGGCTTCCATCATTTTCGTAAAATAAATTAACAACTTTTAACTACTTTTTTTTAGAGGTTTTTGCCTGGTTTGGTACTTTCCAAGATTCCTCTTTTGTTTAGGAGTTTTTTTTATTGTCGTACCATGTAGTTGGTTGCTTTAAACTTGTGCATGATTTTTCTTATTCCCAAATTTTCTGGTACACAGGTTAATACCATTAGCTTCTTGCTCTTACTAGTAGAACTCAAAAAAATTGGCTTTAAGGTTTTGCAAAACTGATTCCTCTAGATCTTCACCGTTATTTTTGGAGGAATCTTCTACAAATAAAAAGTTTTCTTTTCTTTGTGGATTCAATATCTTTTACTTTCCTAGTTGCATAATGTTTTGATTTTTTTTTCTATCAATAGGGGATTCCCCGATACCTTGTAGTGAAGTGTTTAGTGTCTCAATCATCTCTGACAATGCAGATAAACTGGGATCTTTATCAGAATCTGAACTTTATTCCTGATCCTGTAGAAGAAGCAGTATTTAAATGTTTAAATGTTGCAATTTCTATTCTATGACTATCACACATTTTTGTCCCCAATATTGTGATTTTTTTCTCAAAGTATTGAAACACTTTAATTTCAAAAATTGTTCACTGGGGGCCATTTTTTCTACTGTAAACTGCCCTCTTTTCGTTAATTTTAAGTCACTAACAAATCTAAATTGAATACAAAATATGTATCCAAAGTAATTGACGCATCATAACACAATAAAAATAAATATCAATGAATGTTCTCGATACAGAATGCCTGAAACTCCACTTCACTGTTTAGGTAGGTCTAACACTTGTGCTAATAATACAATAAGTGCACAGTATTATTCAAATAAACATGTTACCAACTATACAACTTCACTGCAAGTATTTACATCCGAACAACACAGACTCCTTTTGCAGACTGGCCAAAACCACAGTACAGAAAGAGCTAGAGGAATCTCCAGTTGCTGGATGCCTTTCTCACCTTGTCTAAGTCTTGCAGACACAAAGTTTAGCACTAGAATCATTTACTACCACGAGAATGATTAATTATTCTGTTATTACAGAATATAAATCAATTTTATAATTTCAAATATATTAAAATAATAAAAAAGAAATTGCTCAATTTCACGTGAAAATGGTTAAAACGAGTGTTGAGAACCAGTTTTGGCTCATAAATTTTCTGTACAAACATTTTAAATTTGTCTTTAGACACACATCATACTTAATCTTTAATCTTTATTAGCGTGCAATAAAAATATAGTCTCACCTCCTAACCACGTTCAGGCGAGTCTCCAATGGAAAGAATGCAATTCCACTTGAGTGCATAGAGGCGATGAGGCAAGTGGTGGGTGAGCAAAAGTTACCCTTACAGTTACCCTTGCATTTTGAGGCCTTGGAATGCACAAAATAGCTGCAGGTAGGCAGAACTCTTAATGCTCGCCTTCTTTTATGTTTTTAATGCTGACCCTGTCGTAAAAGGGAGAAAAAAAAATTGATGTTTTTTGTTTATAGCTGCTGTACTCTTTCTTGTTTGTAGACATTTTGCTTGACACATTTTCAACATCATTACTGTTGTGGTCCAGGCAATACCTGGTTGAAAGATGTGGTGTGTTAACGCCCCCCGCCGCGTGGCAGCTTTGACAAACTTGCAAAGCAATAGTAGTAGAGGGCTGCACATTAGTGATGGGTCATAGCATGCATTGAGCGAGTGCGAAGTTGGAAATTCCCAGTCTGTCACGGCTCCCGCAGTGCATGACTGGAATTCCCAGAGCGAGCTGCACCGCCCGTGGATTTCTGTTTGAGCAGCCTTTGAGAGGCAATTGGGAAGCATGTTCATTGCAGAATAGTGTGTATCATCGTACTATTGTACGAGAGATGTTGTAAGCGCATTTCCTTGCCTGTTTAGAGACGTAGGAACCCAGTGCTGGTTTGTTATCATTTGTAAGTTTATGGGCATTACATTAAGGAGGCTCATGGTGGCTTGCAGGCAGTGATTAAAGGACATTTCAACTTTGTTCTTTTGGAATAGGGAAAGTAAGTCCCGGTACTTTGGCCGAATGAAATCCACTGTGGCTAAGGGAATCTTCATATTGCCCTTACCGGCGAGTGCTTGCCTGTGGTGTTCTCCTCCGATGGGTATACTCGCTTGTTGAGGGGCTTTCCACCCTCCCCTACCTATCCTGAATGTCTGAAAGTCATCGAGGCCTAGCGATGCGCAAGATGCCTTAAGACTTAAATGCCTACGATGACTGCTTAGTTAGATTGCCCAGGAACAAACCCATCCCACCAAGTGTGACATTGCCAAATTGGGGAACCTCAACAGAGCCTTCTACAACGTGGCAGACTTCTTCGGACCCCAGCCCGACCCAATTCCGCCACCAACTACCCAGCTGCAGGAGGGATAAACAGAGGATCTAGTCCACCCTGATTGAGAGAGACAGGGAGACCACAAAGCCCGGCGGCACCGATGGGTACAAGCCCAACTGGAGGGGAGACATTTCTCAGAGTTTCACCAGCGTCCAGGGCTATACCTTCAGTATCCGGAACTGCTTCCCTTAGACGATCCAGCAACCAGCCGCACAGAAGGATTCCGCCAACCATTGTGCCCATTGCTGTCCATGTCACGTATCTTAATTCCGTCAGACTACTTGCCCAATACAGTTGTGGCATTTGTCAGCAGTTAGCCTGCATACTGCTGCTTTCACGAGCATGCGCACATTACGCAACTGTGACGACCTTCCTGCCGTGCACTGAAAATACTTGCAGTATGCAGACCAAACATTTTGACAAGTCTGCAAGTACAATGCAACGCTGGAAGCTGCTGATAAAATGTAATGAGAAACATGACAAACACTTCTCTTGTCTTCATTTTTTAATGGTCATTGTGGAACATACCACTTTACTGTATCAGCACACTGTTCACCTACACAGCATGCCATTATGGCTAGTGATGCCAGCAGGCCGACCACTCCATGCAGTAGGTTAGTAGTGAACTGCCAGGATTGTGGGAACAGATTGCCATCAATACACTGTGCATTTACACGATACAGTTAACAGGTGTAAAATGATTTTTAAGGTGATAGCAGGAAATAATCAGTATAGAAATGCATGTAACAGGCTGTAAAAAATATATCTCATGTAAACTAAGAATAGTTATTTTTTATTTATGTAGTAGATTTTACATAATAAGTTCATTAAAATGTGAACTGCTTTTATGTAAATTGATACTCTGTGTGAAGCTGAATCAATGAGAGAGGTGGATTTATTTACCTCTAGACTAAAATAAGAGTGAAGTAAGTATAGTGTGGTATAAGAGGGGCATCACTGGAGATGGGAAACCTTGTGGAGGGAGCGGACTGGTGCAGGGAGTGGGTGTGTGGACAGGTTGGCACCTTGGACCAGCTGGTGGGGCTGTCGGATGACCTCGGAAAGCTGGATGGCTTCGTGGAGCAAGTGACAAGGAAGGTGGCAGTGTACCTGGGGGAGGTCCTGGAGGACCAGCGGGATAAGCTGCACGAGAACCTTCTGGCAAACAACAGTGAGTAGTTTCCTGCTAGTCACTCCACTTGGGCGCACATGTGAACTTGGTTAATCCTGTCGTAGTGTTTCTATATGCTCTTCACTGTTGAGCACTTTTGAAATTGGTCACTATTCATACCGGCCTATATTTTAATGGGCACTCTGACTCACTTGGGCCCAGTAAAGTTGGTGATGACTGAAGGAATGTGGTTCAATGAGTTGACACCGAATTAAAAGTGTGAATACTGAAATTATATCTTTTGCTTTCCATGTTCTTTCAATTCATGCAAACGTAAGACTTGGCAGATTTATAAAATGTTTACTTTTCTAATAATTTCAGTTTTATTTGGCCAACACATGAATAAAGTGATCAAGTTCATGCCAGTGTTCATCCTATGCATGGTGGAAGAATGCACTATGTGCATGCAAATAGATCTTAAGCAAGGCCTTTAAAAGTGCTCAGTTTATCATGAACAGTCTGTATGAAGTTTGTTTTATTTTCTTTGCACATGGTGGTACGGTGGCACAGTTATAACTTCCGGAAATTATGGCGGCGGTGGGTTCAGTCTGTATAGAAACTCGTTTGTTTATGCATTCATTGGTGAATTTTTGTCAATGTACCTTCTCACATTTTTTTTTTTTTTTTTTTTTTTTTAANTTATGCAGAGTGTATACTTTGATTGCACTGAAAATGTTTGTAATATTATTGCAGTAATGTTACACTTATGTACACTGGCAAGAGTACAGTATATTTCAAGTGGAAGTAAGGCTGCTCAGTGTTCCATAAAACATGTAGTAATAAAGTGTCACAGTTGTGCAGTATAAAAAGAAAGAAAACTACAAATGGAAATTTCTTGAGCCACAAGTAATTGACATATCATCTTTGTTCAAATGCTGACACAAAGTATTCAACTGCAGTAGCCATTATAATTTTTTTCTTCGGATGTTAAAGTAATGTCAAGTGAACATAATTATGGGGATAATTCCTTCTATTTTGGCAGAATTCATATCTCAGATTGAATTAAAGTGTTTAAAACCATCAAAGTGCAAGTGTTTGACAATCACTGTGCAATTAGTACTTGTAGTATGCTTTTTAACTAACTAGTCTGTGGTGAACTTTTTTTGGATTTGATGTACCACATCTTTTTTGGCAGGTGACTTGCCAAGTTATATCACAAGATTTCAGTGGGACTTGGCAAAGTACCCCATCAAGCAGTCTCTGCGCAACATAGCGGATATAATCAGCAAGCAGGTGGGTCAGATAGATGCCGACCTCAAGACAAAGAGTGCAGCTTACAACAGCTTGAAGGGGAACTTGCAGAACCTGGAGAAAAAACAGACGTGAGTCACTGTGTGGCAGATTGCATGGCTGTGTCCACCTGAAATTTGAATTTACAATACAGAACTTTGTTGCTGATATACACACAGCTTTATAAGTTACTTTCCATTGCTCCTGCTGGAATTAAAATTTTTTTGGCATCCTGAATTGGTTATAAAGAAAAAACACCACAGTTTTTCATGGAGTTTTAAAAGATACTGAGTAACCTAATAAAATTTTAAAATATTGTTAAAAACTTTTTACCAATAAGTATTTGTACCATTAAGAAAAAGCACCAGATTTCACGTTGGCTTCAAGAGATATTAAAGATTGAGCAAAAATGTATTTTACCCTTAATTCACCTCTTTAAAGGTTGAATTAAATTTTGACGTTAGTTTTTAAGAATTTGTACTTGTAGATTTTGAAACCTAAAGCACGCAGATCAGTTCATATCTCTGTGTTAAAATGGTATTGAAAGTTCTGTAAAAACATATTTAACCTATTCACCCTCCTTAACAGCCCAATTTTGAGAAATCCCTTCTAGTTGGGTGCCTACAGTCTAAGGGGAAGCCACCCCTTAAATGTCATAATTATAGGTCAAGCAGTTCTGGCTGCATGTTGATGAATCAATCACACACTTCCTTTTATGTATACAAAATTATGCTTTTATCACATAAAGCCATTTCACTGACAACTCATGCCATAGAGGAACAGTACTGTTGTGGCAAATTAACACTACTAAAATTAAATTGCCACTAAAGGACTACAATGAATTTCAGTGGGAAAACAGACACGCAGCTCAACTTACTGCCCCGATGTCCAACGTGGAACTGGTCTTCTCCTGTAGCTCAGGACCGCCAACCCTTGAGACAGCGTTGACAATCAACGAACGTGTACCAAGTCAGGCACTTGAGAAATTTAAAATGTGTCCGGCACAAGTAAGAAACTACACAAAGTTCTGCCATGAAATTACTACTGATCCAAAAATTATAACAGATCCACATGTCCAAGCATAACGCTCACCTTGAAATGCCGAAATTTCAATGAACTTGGTACTGGTTGGGTAATGGGCACAATTTAACAATTGGACGCTTGAAGACTATAGGATGCTTGAAGACTATTGGCAGTGTGTACTGTAGCTAGTCGTGTAATACCATCCCCTCCTGGATGAAGCTCTTCCACACGTGCAAGATGCCTCTGTAGAGGAGGCATTCTGTCATCCGTGATCAACACAAGCTGATTGGAAGTGATGCTTGATCCTTGCTTCTGCCACTTTGAGCGTTGCTGGAAAGTATGGAGATACTCCAGATGCCAACGCTGCCAGAAGTATTGATTCAGCAATTCAATCAGCTGCCAGCATTGAGGCCTGTTTGGGTTCACGTCATTATGATTGGGTTCTGGCACAGCGACAAGGGGCTCAAGCGGGAAGTGTCCTGGGGTACGAACTTGGAAAGCACAAGGGTCTGGAGTTCAGGGGAGCTTTCACCTGCACGACGATAGTGTAAAACTCTTCTAAGGTTATGATTTATGACACATACCAGGTATGCAGGTTGAAGTGCGAAGTTACTTGAAGGGGTGTGAATGCATTGACAACACTTTTCTGGTGAGAGGATGATGTCAAAAGCTGCTGGAGTTCCATCAGGTTGTTCGTCCCACAGTCACTGTAGATCTCTGAAGACCTTCCTCTGCGAGAAAGAAAACATGTAGGCAGCCAAGAAAACGTCAGAGGCAACTTCTCCGTCAGTCACGGCTCCCGCAGCACATGAATGGGATTCCCAGAGCGATCCTTTCTCACAGCCCTCATCCAGCGTGGGCAGGTAAACAAGTTAGCAAAATAGACCACTGCCTGGGGTTACCATGGAAATAAGGCAGTGATTTTGGGTAGAGCTACCTTGGAACTGTGTGCCTTGTGCTGGCAGTGCCTTGAACCTGGCATTTAGTCTCATCCGTGAGGATGTCTGCAATTTCCATAGTGAAGAAATATTTTTCTTCAAAATCTACCATGTGCCCCGCGTGCTCAGCAGCATTTACATCAGGCAGCTTATTGGCTAACAATTGTATAGTGATAAAATCAACATCAAAATTCTCTGCGGACTTTAGGGAAGTCCCGTGTAGTAGCAACAATCAAATTGCGTTTTGCTGGCTCATTCACAACAACCTGAGCGAGATCGTGGGCATTCTTGAGGTGACGCTCTGCCAAACGAAGACGTAAAAGTGCCGCCTGTGCCTCAGACATCTTGTGGCAATGTAAATTCAACACCTCACAAACAAGGATCAGACAAGAAAAGGAAATTACGATGGCAGTCAAATAACTACACTAAAACCAAACAATGAAAACCGTACTTGGTATGAAATAAAACATAATTATTGCGAATGTTACCAGTAGTCAACGAAACTGGGGATGTCACACACGATTCCTCGATTCTTGAAGAATCGAGGAATCGAGTATTGAAAGTCCAAGAATCGAAGCAACAAAAACCAATTACTACAAATACATAACCTACCACCTCTCAAAAATGGTTTAAAATTACTTTATTTATGCCAGTAAATTATGGGGGTGTGCGAAGCTTCGCATTTTCGAAGTCGAATCAAACACTTTTGTACCTTCGACTACATCTTTGAATAAAAAAATCTTTGAGTGAAAAGTAGAAGATTTTCACTAAGTGTTTCTTCCATCGAAACTAGTATCAAAATCAGCAGCCAATATCATTAATAGGGGTGTGCGGATATTCGAAACTTCAAATAGTTACAAATAGGAATTTACGAATTATTCACATTCAAACTTGAATCTTATGCGAAAATTGCGAATAATTTACATTGATCGAGTGGTTGCATAGCTGTGCCGGCCTTTTGAAAGTTTTCCCACGCTGGGAAAGGAAAACCACAATGGAAAAGAGGCTCAACTTACACTGTTTTTCAAACAAAGTTTGTAGTTTTTATGCCAAACTCCACCCTGCTGAGATAATCTGCCAGCATGACATTGATGACGGTCCAGTCGTCGAGCAGCAAGGGCAGGGAGAGAATGGTTTTTACTGCCAGGCGCTTTCCTTTGTTTATTTCTTTCTCCCTCTCCCTCTCTTTTGTTAGGCGAACAAGATGTCATGCCTGACACACACCAGTGGAAGGCGGTTTAATAGGAGGGTGACTGACCATAACACAAATACAGTGTGTATTTTCTGTCTTGAAAAATTCATGTTTCTTTTCCTTTCTAATTTTGACATGTGCAGCGATGCCATTACAGTTAACGCATTTATCATGTGCAGTGTGCCACAGCTGATACATCATTTTGAAAGAACTGTACATTTTCCTTGTAAGCAGTGAAAGTTGCTCAACTCTCTTGCTCTGAGGCCCTAATGCCACCACCATCCAGCAAGTTTACTATCTAGTCTGACATTGACAAGGGTCCTTGGAGGAGGAAAGGGAAGAGGCCAAATGTTGATAGGGACCCATTGACATCACTGTGCGGTGGTGGTGCCAAATAGGACTGGATATATGGAGTATGGTAGTTTTTATAAAGTTTGTAGGTATCTAAATATATAATAATTACTTTCTTGCAGATTTTGATATTTCAGTTTTTCAGCAGTACAAGATTAGTATATATTTTATTCCATTGCTCAGTGTCTAGTAGGCATACTTTTTTTGGCAGTAACAGTACAAATGAGTTGAAGACACATGAAAACTGTAGCCTACTTACTATAAATTAATATACATATTTTTAAATCCTTCGACTTTGATTTTTCTTCTAAATTCCTTTGCATGATGCAAGCTTCGCTTCGCATTTAAAAAACAACCTTCGCACATGCATAGTAAATAAATCACTCTTGGAAAATTATTTTGTGCGTGAAAATGAGATGTGGAAATGAAAATAAAACTGTACTGGTCGTGTTCAAATTTACCATTTATTAGTATTTAGTAGCTTCAGTTCGGTTGTGATTTGGTAGTTTTGTTTTTAGCAAGTTTCGTTACATTCTAAAAACTAGGGGTGTGCGGGATCCCGTACTTCGGGAAAAATGTAGGGAATTTATAACAATTTTCTCATCAGGCGGGAAATAATTTTTTGTGGATTTTTTTGGGAAAAATTTATGTTAACGTTTGTATGTGTTGTTACAACTGAAATACAAGTCTGGTTTCGTGCGAGAAGCTTTGTATAGACTCTTTACGTAAGCGATTATGATTTGATGAATCAAATATTGTCGAGAAAGTTTAGATTCTTCCGCTTATTCACAGATTTCAAAATTGTTTCATAAACTAAAAGAAAAATTGTACGTCATATATTATGTAACATTAAAACTACGTATTTATTGCAAAAATTAACTAAAACTGGTTGCAAACTTGCACTATTAGAAAGTTACGGTAAACCGTGCGCACTGAATTTGTCTTATATGCGAGCAACATCTATAAGTTGCAAGTATCGATTGCTGGTTGATATGGAATGCGAGTTTCAATATACATAACGTAAACATCCACGTAAAAATAAGCTAGTACACAATGAATATTTAATTTGACTCCAAATGTTTAACTATTTTACTGAGACTAACATGGTATTTTTTAATATGGGTTTGGTTAAAACGATTTGTAACAAGCCAGCAAATTGTCTTTGTTTTTTGTTCGGAATGTGCTTGTTTTTAATTGTGTGTTGTTCTCACTCGTAGCCGGGATGTTAACAAACTCCAAACGTAGCAAATTTGCTATGTGAAAAAATATAATTCATTTACTTAGCTACTTTTCATTTTGTTATCGATAGTGGAATTAGCTTTGTTAGCATACAGATTCTGTATGTTGCATTCATAACCTGCCCAATGATACTTGGCTGTGATTGCAGTTGCACTATGTGATTCAAAGCGTGTGTTCACGGACGTTAAAACTTCCACTGAAAGTTAATTTGAGTAAATTTGTGTCAATGTACACACATTTTACTACCAAAAATGCTATTCTTGCAAACTTTTTAATAATTTCATGTCAGATGAGGTTTGGAAATATTTTTGAATAAATTATGGTCGAAATATATATGTATATACACGTATGTTTTCAATATTATTTCATATGCCTCTTTTCGATTTTTTGGAATTTCATCTAAATATACTCCCACTGTTCGTGTTATATTATTTGTTAGTAATAGGCCTATTACCAATGTAGGCCTAGTTTAAATAATTAAATTTCACACCCTCATATACAGTATTTAGTTCTGTAAAGTAATTGTCAGTAACTAAAAGAATCACGATTTTTGGAATAGAGCATCGAGAGTGGTATCTGCATAGAGATCGAGAATCGAAAAAAAGTGGAATAGTTACATCCCTAAATGAAACAGCAGTGAACAGTCATACAGCACTAACTGGAGGTGCCTAAAACCTGTGTGCAAGAAATTGCACAAATTCCAAGTGTATGTAATACCATTAACGCAAAAAACGGGTCAAGTGAACAACTTCCAAAAANTCATACAGCACTAACTGGAGGCGCCTAAAACATGTGTGCAAGAAATTGCACAAATTCCAAGTGTATGTAATACCATTAACGCAAAAAACGGGTCAAGTGAACAACTTCCAAAAATGTGAGGTGCTGTTTTTTTGCTGGTTGTACTTGCCACTTAAAACGAGTGTTTACTAATGACATTTGGTGAAAGATTAAGGCAATCACGAACGAGAAGCAGGAACAAAAGATTGGAACAAAGAACCCAAGCGCCGACACGTGCACGCAATGGAAACTAAGAGAGAAAGTGCGGGCACGTTCACACAAAGGAATACGGCATACGGAAATAAAAAAAATAAACCCAAGAAACTTTTGCGGTTTACTTTGTCCGCGGTGTCCACAAGGTCTCTTTCTGATGATGAACACTTNTGCATAGAGATCGAGAATCGAAAAAAAGTGGAATAGTTACATCCCTAAATGAAACAGCAGTGAACAGTCATACAGCACTAACTGGAGGTGCCTAAAACCTGTGTGCAAGAAATTGCACAAATTCCAAGTGTATGTAATACCATTAACGCAAAAAACGGGTCAAGTGAACAACTTCCAAAAATGTGAGGTGCTGTTTTTTTGCTGGTTGTACTTGCCACTTAAAACGAGTGTTTACTAATGATATTTGGTGAAAGATTAAGGCAACCACGAACGAGAAGCAGGAACAAAAGATTGGAACAAAGAACCCAAGCGCCGACACGTGCACGCAATGGAAACTAAGAGAGAAAGCGCGGGCACGTGCACATAAAGGAACATGGCATATAGAAATAAATAAAATAAACCCAAGAAACTTTTGCGGTTTACTTTGTCCGCGGTGTCCACAAGGTCTCTTTCTGATGATGAACACTTGTTTTGTATTGACTCGAAGCACACGCATACCAAGAACACTGTAATGCGCACGTGTTTTACCGCCAACACAACGAGCAGTACGATAATGTGCACTAAAACGACGACACTGGCAAATATCCGGCCCCGGAGGACCAAAAATGTTGTGGCGAATTAATGCTACTAAAGTTGAATTCCAGCGATAAAACGACAGACTGGCGGCATCTGCACACGACTCAACTTACCACCATGATGTCCAACATGGAACTGGTCTCTCCTTCCTGTAGTTCAGGACAGTCAACCCTTGAGACAGTGTTGACAATCGACTGAAGTGAAAGGACAGAGGATTACACTGGCATTAGCAGTGCTGACACAATGTGTAATTTATAACAAATACTAGAAGAAAAATTACTTCGCGGAATTGGAAAATGCATTATTGGTGTTTCACAACAAAGTAAGCACTTTGAAAATCAACCTTTAAAATAATCACTGATCACTGTCCCGTAGCTGCATAAGCAATGACCGCTACTCACAGTGAAGCTGGCAGCGAATTAGAAGTAGTTGTTCCAGTGTTAAATGCCTTACTAAACACAATATTATACATTAATGGCACCTGAAATCCGTCACTTTTTTATTTTGTGCACATAAGAATAAAAATTGCCCAATGGAAATACATTTGTATTCTGAACAAATTCATAACATCATTTGGCTGACTCAACGTTTCAAGTTACTGGGTCCGTTGTTTTGTTTTTTATTTACCTCTTTCCATTCCGGTGTTTAGATGCCCTGAATTCCATGAATTTACGTTTGTGTCTGTTCCGTTCCTTGATTAGTTTTCGCTGTGTGCTGTGAACAATATGATTTGCAAGGCTTTTCGTAACCCCAAATATAAAATGTTTATTTACATAATTAATAAAATATTTAGGCCAATATATTTGTTGTTTGTAAAGTGGTACATTTTATAATTGCATTCTGTATTTCAGCATTGTTTCTGGCCACAAGAAGTCTATATAACATTTCACTTAAAAAGCTTACCAACTTGAAGAAACTTAGGTCTAGTGCATTTTATTATATTTGCAATGTTTAGCAATTCTGGAGCGTCAATGATTGTGTTATATTTACGTGACTGTCTGAGAATACAAGTCGATACCTCGGTACATATTTAATTAATTTTTAGCAAATAACCCTGTGAAATTCCATAATATTACACTGGAACATTCCTCCTGTACTTTTAATACGTAGGCACAGTTCCTCAACATTTTGTTGAACTTTTCAATGTGCCTGGGCCAACATAAACTGAGCATTGAGCTGCAACGAATAACCTCGATTTATGTAATGAAAGTATATTCTGCATTAAATGTGTAATTGCTGTTTTGTGAAATACGTTATCTGTTATTTTATTTATTAATATTATTACTATTATTGTTATTACTAATATTTTGGTGAAATTATGTTTGCATCACTGTAGTCATTCTAATTTTATAAGCTAAAAGTGGTTTTTCTTATTAGCAAGGTTAGGACAAATTTTTGTGTCGTTAAACCCTGTAAAAACAAAATTCGCTGGATGAATTTTTACGAAACCTGCATTTAATGATAAATATCACTGTGGAAGTGTGCTGTTAAAATGAACCTAAAAATAATTTGTATCACTTTTGTTTAGCCACCGAGGTTGTATGACAACTATTCTTGATATTCGTAACATCATAGCAAAACTGGCCATTTGCTTACACATAATGAGTATATACAATTGTTAATTTCATATTTATTTGTACCTTAAGTTGCACACCATTATCAGTAGGAATTTTGATATTCTGCAGATAGTGTTGTGATTGTAATGCATGCAGCAGGAGAATATTATTTTGTAATATTCTACTTAATAAAATAACATGCCATTTAAAAGCATGTAAGCACAACATTTTCCTTAGTTCTGCCCATACACGTTATTAAATAATTTTCAAGTAATTTTAAGATGATTTACAGGGTGTCCACCCACAGTGAAAACAGGAAAAAGTCAGGGAAGTGTTAGGGAATTTCGTCTGGGTCAGGGAAAATGTAAATAATTTGCTACTCTGTAAATGTTGTGTAAATGTAATTGTAAGCATATGCGAGTTAAAATATTAGTTTTTAAATTTGCGAACTGCAATAAAACATTTTTGCCAAGTCACATACAGCCTCTAAGTACAAAATAAATTATTTTTGTGTGAAGTCAATGTATATTGCGAGAAATATAGATAGGTTGAATAAAATGTTGGTCCTGCTTGCTTGGACTGTTGCAATGTAATTTAATTCTGCTTCACTGATAATGTTTTGTTCTGTCAGCGATGGAAAAATATGATATTGGAAGGTTTTGGCCCTGGAAATAGGTCAGGGAAAATAGTGAGATTCTGCCTGGGAAACAGGGAAATGTCAGGGAATTCCAAAATTGAATTTCAGCGGATATACTGATTTAACACACGTTGTGTGCCGTATATGACAGACAAATGTTTATTATTATGTGGGAGGGTTTCATTCCTACGATACTTAACGATGGGCAAAAATTAGGACCTTGCACATATTTACAGAGGAATGTTCTAAATAGCATAGTGCGGATATAATGAAGGGAAATAACCCAGGTGTTAGACTCTTCTTATACTCTCATGACAGGATAAAGAAAACTATTTTCCGAAGATTAGACCATTTATTTCTAAATAGTAAAACCACATAATCAGTATTCACAAAGAGATATTATTTACTGAAATTAACGTGTGTGTATTTACATTACAGTGTGCACTACAATAGATATTCACTCGTTGCGTTATGTAAATAAATACAGCGACTTCTGAGCAGCTGAAACAAACACCCCATGGTAATGTTTAAATTGAGATATGGTGGAAGGATACGCAATGGGCTGAAAGTAGAAAATAAGCAGGTCTTTGAAAAGTGCTCACTTTACTATGAACAGTCTTTATAATGCGCAGCAATTACAATGTATTCATCATAATTAAAGGCTTGATAAAATTTTAATATAATATGTATATAATGTTAAAGGCTACTTGGTATAATGCTTTATGCCAGGAAAGGCAAGAAACGACTAAAAAAATACATAGATAATCTAAATAGTTTTACACTGAGGATGGACAAAAGATGACAGAGAAACATGTAAACAATAAGTTACAATGGGAATAGGCTGCTAGGTTACGAATTACATTTTTAAAAAGGAGACAGAAAACACAAGTACTCNCAATAAGTTACAATGGGAATAGGCTGCTAGGTTACGAATTACATTTTTAAAAAGGAGACAGAAAACACAAGTACTCGCAGGATAATGTACACGCGCATGCACGCACACATACACATTTTCCATGCAATGTTTTGCTAGCTGGACCAGCTTCATTAGGGGTGAGAGATAGCCCATCTTATTGTTTGCATGTTGTTTTCCGCCATCTTGTGTCCGTCCTCAGTGTAAAACTATTGAGCTTTTCTATGTACGTATTTTTACTGTAATTTCTTGCATTTCCTGGCATATAGCATAATAATAATTTCAATAGTAATTATTGACCTCCTTAGGTGTTACAGAGCCAACCTTCTCTCCCTCCTCCTGGTCAAGCACCTGGTGAAAGTTNAGTAATTATTGACCTCCTTAGGTGTTACAGAGCCAACCTTCTCTCCCTCCTCCTGGTCAAGCACCTGGTGAAAGTTAGATATTTTTTGTGGTAGCATTTTTGTTCATTTTGTTGTAGTGGCAGCCTTCTGACCCGCAACCTTGCAGACCTCGTGAAGAAGGAGCATTTCATACTAGACTCGGAGTACCTCACCACACTTCTGGTCATTATACCCAAGTNGCAGACCTCGTGAAGAAGGAGCATTTCATACTAGACTCGGAGTACCTCACCACACTTCTGGTCATTATACCCAAGTGAGTTCTCCACTTGCACAGACTTCAGAGCTTCGCTTATATGTACGCAGCGTAATTTTGTAGTGTTTCCCATTTTCATTTTGTGACAAGTGCAAACAAGAATGGATTTAGTTGCCAAGAAACTGTTGCTTGTATAAATACAAAGACTTAAAGTCCTTATACATTTTCCTTCTGAATATATTTGGTGACAGTTGGTGTAATTGATTTATCAGTGCTCATATTTGATACTAAAACGCTTTGTTTATCCATGTTTTCTTCTTCTGTGGTAATGATAGTATTGCCAAAACATTGTGTGCAAGTAGTTACTAGTTTTCTCTCATTTAGAAATTCATTGTTGAAAATGTTTGCTTAGTCTGTGAAACGGACATAGAACTTGGTTGCTATGATTACAAAAAAAAAAAATATTTTCTAGCATATAATATTTTTCCACATACAGGGCACACTCTGTATGACCATTGTGTGTCAGAAATTGATGTAACTGAAAGTTTTTTATTTTGGGTTTTAAAAATGTAATTATCTTATTGTGTGTGCGCTTGACATTGTATCACTGCAGCAGTGATACAATGTCGAAAACTATGGGACCTAGGCAGTTGTAACAAGAGGGCCATTTTTGGCAATTAGGTCGTACTTTTCAGTAACACACATCAAATGTTCATAATTCCTGTCAGTAAGAAAGTTGTATGCAAGATGAGGGTAGCAATCCCTGTTATTGTCATTACGAAGGGAGTTGTTAATGAGGGTTAGCTCTTACGTTGAAGATCCCAATAACATAAAACATTGTTCGGAGAGTTGTAATGTCATTCCTTCGTTACGTATATTTTGCAAAAAATATGGTTTAAAATCTTGATGTTTAAGGGCTCGTACCTCTCTCTTAATATTCGGTTTAGGTGTAAAGTGTCCCATATNTATGGTTTAAAATCTTGATGTTTAAGGGCTCGTACCTCTCTCTTAATATTCGGTTTAGGTGTAAAGTGTCCCATATGTTTTCCTTTTACTTTTTCATAAAGAATCACATCCTGAACTTTGTCAGTCTAATTGAGAATCATCCTATATATAACTGAAATTACATGTTTACCGGTAACTATTAGACTTTGAAACTATTTACACGTTCACAAATTTTACTATTCAATTGTAAAATATTCAAACATCAAAATCCGCTACTTGCACACCCCTAAAATTTATATTCCTCCAATTTTGCATTTATTCAGATAGAAGCATCTGTTATTAAAATAATTCTCTTCTAGTAGCAGTAGTCCTTAAATTTCTTACTTAGTCAATAACAGGATGTGAAATTTCGCTAATTTAAACAGAGAAGCTATTCTTAAATATATAAATCAAACTGATCAGTATACACTCAGTGAAACAACTAATATGACATGATCAAGCTCTTAAAGTACATCACACCCACTTTTACACAGCNCTTATGGAGAAACATTCGGGACTAGAAAAATTGTGCATTATAGGCGGGAAAACCCTTTAAACGGGAACCTTATAAGAGGGTTCTACTGTAGTCCTTAAATTTCTTACTTAATCAATAACAGGATGTGAAATTTCGCTAATTTAAACAGAAAAGCTATTCTTAAAAAAAATTTAATGAAACTGGTCAGTATACACTCAGTGAAACAACTAATATGACATGATCAAGCTCTTAAAGTACATCACACCCACTTTTACACAGCAAACATTTAAAATTTTGTGTCCTAAAACACCATCATTCTGTAACATTGCAAACTCCTCTTCATTACTATGCATTAATATCATGAAAGTTGTATCATCAGCTCAGCTCTCACAATGCAAAATCAGTTATTGTTAATCATCAGTGCAGCTGGACAACCAACCACCCCCGGATTACTTTACTAAGGAGGGCACATGCGAGTGCAGATNCCACCCCCGGATTACTTTACTAAGGAGGGCACATGCGAGTGCAGATGCATAGCCAGTTTGTATCTTTCCGACAGATGAAAATTAAAACATTGTCATTTGCTTCACTTCTCAAACACAATGTTTACATTTCATTGCTTGGGAAATTATAGTCTGCCGTATTCACCCAATAAATGCACAAGTATTAAATGTTAGTAAAAGTATTATAACTACCTCCAAGTTACATTGCTTTTAAAATAAAATTTGTATACATAGGTTGTTTATTTTTATACGACAGAGTTCCTACGGACTCTTGTTGTAGGCATAAGTCCATGTTAATTATGACTAGAGACCCTATCTTGTGGTAAAAAGTGGAAGATGTCTGTATCAAATATTAATATTTCTGTGTATTATGGCTGGGAATAAAAATCTCATTTTGTTGCAAAAGCGGGGGAAATAATGTGTATGGATAAAAAGTGAATAATAATCCTTTTTGAAAATTAACAATATTGGTATACAAAGCATTTCTGCAAAGTAATAATGTAACTAATATACATAATTATTTTACATACACCACAATATACAGTAAAAACCGTACAAAGTTTATTTAATTTAATTTTATCAGCTAATTAAATTTAGATGGTATCATTATTTCCAAGTTTGGGGGGGGGGCTTCAAGTTGAATAATTTGTCTTTTAAGAGGTAGCCATGGCTGCTTTAAAGACTGAAATAAAACCAGTGACAATGTCTTGTTCTTTAGCATCAGTCAACATAATAAACACATCAGCATTTTTGTTTGTTCCATTGCAGGACACTGCAACTTCCATACCATGAATATGATATCTTTGTTCCATTTGTTAGTTATGTACAAGTGGATCATAAGTTCTGTTGCACTTCTGCATTGGGTAGATCACCAGCATGCTGAACATAAGATGTGAACCATGAAGAAATTAAGTTACTCCAATGTAATGTTTGCAGAAATGTATGCTTTTGTCGTAGCATACATTTGTCCTATTAAGTTTTTCCATCACAACAGCTGAACTGAAAGCACACCCGAGCACAGATAACTGGTGTTTGCAACTATACAGTAACTATTACTGCTAAAGTTTTTCTTTTCTTTGTGTGCGACACTGGTGGTATGTTTCACACATGTGCGACTGCAGTGCCAGTCAGTTCTCTGACAGCATTTCCACATCGTTATTGGTTATGTGTATCGAACACAGATTTCTTCGCTTTCAAATTCTCTTGCATGCTGGAATATGGACAATTGTAGTCGTACAGTATTCAACCAAAAATAAGACTATAGTTTTCACTTTAAACTGAATTTAAAAAAAATGGGGGTGGTCTTACAATCAACATCAAACTATTTAAACATACAATAACACACAATGCTAGATACCCATTCGACTGCCAATCACATCACATGTAAATGCATATATGTTTCATATAAATATATTCACACACACACACAGTTGATAGTAATGCTAAATATAATTCAATTATATCTGAATTTCCGTATTTACATTGCGGTTATAGCATTAACCTGCTTCTGCTATGTAAATAATGGTGGCCATTTGGAATTCAAAACATTAAAATCATAGATAACATGGTATGAAAGTGTGAACTTTTTACACTTTCATGCCACGGCCGTGTTCCAAACTATCAATGACATGCAGTAAATGATGCATGGTTTTGGTTCCATGAGGGTGGCACTATCTGTACATATTTCTTTCTTTCAAGTGTTTAGTATCTATGTTCGTATTGTTATTTTATTCTATGGTCATGTTTTTTTTCTAACAGTAATCTAAAAATATTTTCTGAAAGAAAAGAGTTAAAATAATATGCCATATAAAGTATTTATTTAATGTCCTAAAAAATGTAATCCTAACATTTATTATAGTGTACATTTATAGCATCAATCTGTCATTTAGTATTTTAATTTTATGCAATGGTTTGAGCAAAAAAGTTAAAAGTGATAGAGCTTATTATTTTTTTGTGATTACATGCAGTGACTTTCTAAGCAAGACAATTAAAATTGTGAGTAAACTATTGTTCTTGAAACGTGATCTCGTAATATGGAGGTCGTCTTTTTTTCAGGTGAATATGGTAATTTAAGGTTATGTTTATACTTTTTTTTTCCATAGTCCATAGATTTATATAAAAGGAAGCAGGCGCATTGTACAATGTTTGCCGTCTACCTCCAGACCCCTCTAGCAGTTGGAATAAAAGTTAACAATATTTTTTCAATGAAGTAAGTTAGCATGTATTCTGTGATTTTCCCGTACATACACTTGTCGCGAGCTTAGCTGAATTAATATAAATCCTCAGATTTCCCCTTGGGAAGTTACTGAAAATAAACTTAACTCTTGGTAATACAAGTCTCTTTATGTTCAAGCAATTTTTGGCGACAAGGGGAGGTAAAGTATATGCTTCTGGCCATATAATTTTATTCGCAAAGGTGCTGTCCATTGAGCTAAATTAATATTTCATTTAAAAATAATGTTGATTTTAAGCCAGATACCACCACCTTTACAGGAAAAAATGACCTTTAATCACAAAAGAAAACTTTGCAAATAATAATTCCTTGCTAAAATGTTTTGCGTAACGTTTTCAGGCAAAACCATTTGCTTTGAAATACTAGTGATGATGGGTGCGTGTTTGTGTTGTAAAAGGTACTATGTGACTTCATCACTAAAATTCTGTGCTGCAACAGTTGGCAAGTCTGACTCAAGCAAAGATGATCAGTTTTTTCACAATATGGTGGCCGGTAGTTAGTTTTCCAAGAGAAACGCGAGCAAAATGTTATGTTTTAATGGTCCTCTGGGTTCTTCAGACATTAGTAAAATCAATATAGTCAATGCCGGCCCGAATTACGCGAACTGCAACCAAGTTTTGTTGAATGTGTTTCAAGTGACAAATGGTAAAGTAAACTCGTCAAATGTGGCGTGTGCACTATTACGCAATATTCGTGTATCAGATTGTGCTGGCTATGTCAGTTATTTACTCTTTAAGTTAATGTGGTGTTAATATGTGTAAATTTTCAGCACGTCTTCTAGGAAAACTTTATTCGTGACGAATGAAAATTATGAAGTGAGGTTAAGTGAATGTGTACACAAAAAATCTTCCTGCTAAAATTAAAAGTAATGAATGTTGAAATATTGCATTGTTTTGGCAGTATATTTTATACATTATAATATGCTTTCGTAAATTTATGTGGTGTGCAATGAGTTAGATGTTTGCTAGTAAATATGCCAGTGTGTTTTGCATATAATAGCTGCCGATAATGCCGGGGAAGTGTAGGTTCCGGTATGTTTCACCATGCGCAGAGCAGTGGAAGTTGTGGTTACGCCCTGTGAAAGACAAGCATCGTGCCTGCTCTGTATTTCGTACGGAATTTTACATTGTACATGGTGGTATTAACAGCGTAATGGTTCATAAAAGTGGTCAACATCACAAAAAATTGTCTGAACTTTCTGTCGCTAACAGACTGTAATAAACTTTTCACGTTCAAGCGAAGGAGATACGTCAGTATGTCATAGTGTTTCGTCTTTGGAGACTGGAACAGACCTGCCAGACCAAAAGTGTAGTGTACCAGAAACAATTGCACCTTTGGTTGACAGGACAGTCACAAGCTCTGAAAATGCCTCAGCATTTGACGTACTTCAGAATTCAACATCCTCATCTGTAGTGCCATGTGGAAGTAAGGACTTCATACAGTTTCTTCTGAGAGATGAAGTCACGAAAGCAGAAATTATTTGGGCCTTGCATAAGGTAATGAGTCATTCTTCTAGGAGTGGAGGTGCAAGTAGCGATCTGTTCCCACTTATGTTCCCTGACAACATGTTAGCTTAAAAATTTCAAATGCAAAAAGACAAGCTATCTTATGTGGTGACATATGGTCTAGGTCCTTTTTTTCAATGCAGCCTTGCTGATAGTCAAATTAGTTGTGAGGTTTTGGCATAGTGAGTCAAACACAGTCTCGACTAGATAGTTTACTTCAGTCTTCTTAGAAAGAGCTACTGCAAAATACTTAGTTGACAAGTTCATGAGTGCCCTGATTAATTTGAGAATACTCTTTAGTAATATTGTACAAATTTCTGTTGATGAGCCAAATGTTAAGTTATAATTTTTGTGAGACATTTAAGAAATTTTGATAGGTGAATGTGATAGGCAGGGAATTTTTGATGTTGGACTATGTTCGTTGCACACTGTCCAAGGAGCATACAAAACAGCTCATGTAAAACAGAATGAAATATTCATGGCTTTCTTTGTTCACTTTTCTATCTCTTCAGAAGATTTTCCATCAAGAAAAGATAACAGGATCCATAGCATTGCATCAAAATTCTGAAAGGTAAGATGGGTGGAGAATTCAAAAGCGCTCAGGCGAGCGATCAATGTTACCACACCTGAGAAAATATGTGAAATCTGTTTGAACAGAAGCCACCAAACTCTGGGAATTTAAAAAATGTAAAGAAAGCCTTATCTGATGAGTTGTTGCTTGCCAAAATAGAATTTATACTGTCAATATCATTGCAGCTGGAACTATTTTTGATTGAATTTCAGTCAAATGCACCTTCGCTACCATTTTTGTACCAGGATATTTTATGCCTTCTGCATGGCATTGCATCTCACTTTATAAAGAAATTTGTAGTTGACAGTATAAAATCTGGCTCCCAGTTTGCGAGTGCAGATGCAAATGAAGTTGTATCACTTAAGACACTTCAGAATATTGATATTAGATTTGGTGCCAAGCTGCTTGGAGTGAAGGTGTTAAAGAAGTTAGAGTTATTACATTTTGAAATGAATTCAAGCCTTGTATCAAAATGTCCTTTGTCATTCAAGATTGTAGAAGGTGCTTCCCGTATTGATCCTGAAATGAGAAGTCAAATGTTACGAAGCTCACGAATCACTATAGTCCTTGAGGTGTTTGTGGCAAAACATTAAATGACACCATCAGTTGCAGGCTGTGTGAAGAGGGATTATTTAAATTTTTGTGAAAATCCTGTTGTTTATGCTGTCAAGCAATTTGACCGGAAGCAACATAAACTNAGAGGGATTATTTAAATTTTTGTGAAAATCCTGTTGTTTATGCTGTCAAGCAATTTGACCGGAAGCAACATAAACTTGTCAGTTTTCTTATGAATCCCATTTCTGATTTAAAGTTTAAGAATACAGCATTACTTGCTTTCTTTCAGAAAATACTGTTAATGTTCCATGGCAATGCAGCTGTTGAGAGATGCTTTTCAATAAATAAAGAATATTTGGTGGAGCATTTAACAGAAGACTCCCTCGTGGCACATATGTCTGTTTATGGAACGGTTTCTAATGTCATTTTGAACTAGCCCCCACTTGAGACGTTTTTGCACGCAGGTGGTATGCGAGTTGGTTTTGCATGGTGGTATATGCCAGCAACCGTTTGCTCACACAATACCTATATATGCAATTATTTATTGTGCTCCTGAAGATGTAAACATACAGCATCTAACCATTCTCTGTGTAATAATTTTTCAATGAAAACCTTACTAAAGAAAACTGGGCATGCAAAAAACTTTCTGTATGTGGCAACCGTTAATCGTTACAGTTGGCAGCAACATTGCTGTAGATCATTGCAACACGGAACCCCGTGATACAGCAGCGCTGCTACGTGACTAAAATAAATAATTTTTTAGTGTTGGAAATTTTAATTTTTGCCTTTGTATGTAGATGGTACCCCATTCTTTTCACCAGACGAGTAGCAGAAAAAGTATAGTGGCAGAGGTATGTAACATATGTTAGGTATCCATTGAATAAAAGCTGAAAACTTCGACCTTGTTCAAATCAGCTGATTTAGTTTACCAAATGGCCTTGTGATACATTTTAGTTTGTAAAGTAAGATATTATACAAGTTGAAACGTACTAAAATTGTAAACAAATCCTCGGCCTTGAATGAGGTCAAATTCCTTACGCATTGATGCCTCNAGAGGGATTATTTAAATTTTTGTGAAAATCCTGTTGTTTATGCTGTCAAGCAATTTGACCGGAAGCAACATAAACCTGTCAGTTTTCTTATGAATCCCATTTCTGATTTAAAGTTTAAGAATACAGCATTACTTGCTTTCTTTCAGAAAATACTGTTAATGTTCCATGGCAATGCAGCTGTTGAGAGATGCTTTTCAAAAAATAAAGAATATTTGGTGGAGCATTTAACAGAAGACTCCCTCGTGGCACATATGTCTGTTTATGGAACAGTTTCTAATGTCATTTTGAACTAGCCCCCACTTGAGACGTTTTTGCACGCAGGTGGTATGCGAGTTGGTTTTGCATGGTGGTATATGCCAGCAACCGTTTGCTCACACAATACCTATATATGCAATTATTTATTGTGCTCCTGAAGATGTAAACATACAGCATCTAACCATTCTCTGTGTAATAATTTTTCAATGAAAACCTTACTAAAGAAAACTGGGCATGCAAAAAACTTTCTGTATGTGGCAACCGTTAATCGTTACAGTTGGCAGCAACATTGCTGTAGATCATTGCAACACGGAACCCCGTGATACAGCAGCGCTGCTACGTGACTAAAATAAATAATTTTTTAGTGTTGGAAATTTTAATTTTTGCCTTTGTATGTAGATGGTACCCCATTCTTTTCACCAGACGAGTAGCAGAAAAAGTATAGTGGCAGAGGTATGTAACATATGTTAGGTATCCAATGAATAAAAGCTGAAAACTTCGACCTTGTTCAAATCAGCTGATTTAGTTTACCAAATGGCCTTGTGATACATTTTAGTTTGTAAAGTAAGATATTATCCAAGTTGAAACGTACTAAAATTGTAAACAAATCCTCGGCCTTGAATGAGGTCAAATTCCTTACGCATTGATGCCTCACCATTCTAGTAACTATCCCCCCGTCCCTCCCTCCTGCCAAATGTCAGGGAAGCTTGTGCCATCGACTTGACGGGGTTTATACTGGGGGCAGGACGGGCTGGTTTTGGCAATTCTATTATAGCCCACTGCGTATGTGAAGGTGTTGGTCTGGTTTGGGTTCGGGTTCGGGCTAGGTGCCAAAGTCAGGTGCCAGACTACTTTCTCTATGGCTGTAGGCCGTGTGGTAGAGACAGTCTTTTTCAGTGGANAGGTGCCAAAGTCAGGTGCCAGACTACTTTCTCTATGGCTGTAGGCCGTGTGGTAGAGACAGTCTTTTTCAGTGGTGTTGGCGACAGTGGGGAAATGGCTCGTGGAGTATGCCACAGCAGATCAAATTGTAAACAGCGGTTCCCACTTGCTGTGCTGGTTGAAATTCCCCTTTGGCGTGCGGCTTCCTCTCCTTTCCAGGTGTACATCTTGGGCAGCACACCCCGCTCTATCTCTTACAGCTCCCCAACCAGACTTAGCTCCTGCTTGGCCTCTTTATCTCACCCATCGTGGTGACGAGGTATAGGAATCAATACAGAAGAATGGGAGACAGCGGGTGTTCGGTGGAGGCGGGTACGACTTGAAGGAAACAGGAGTCAGAAGGTGGGTATATCTGGGCAGGCCTAGCTGTTGGCCTCCAGGCAAGAGAACTGACGGGTGGGAAGTTGCAGACAGACTCGAGCACTTGTCTGTAGGTATCAACAGTAGTGTATGGGTGTCTGCTCCCATGCTACACAGTAAAGTGAAAAGTGGCCAGATCAGTGTATCACATAAAGCCGGAGTTCTGTGTAGGGGTTGGCTGCTGGCCCCTTGCGAGTGGGTTAGCTGTGTGGGAAGTCGCCATCAGACCTAAGCACTCACTGAAAGGTTACAACAGTGGAGAGAACCTTTGGAGGAGGATGAGATTTGGGGGTTGGCATGTACCTGCTCCTGCAAGAGTGTAAGTGGATAATAGGTTGAAATGGGAAATAGCAGAAAACAAGGTGCAGAAAGAAAGCATCCGAGAGTGATAACTCGACCAGGTTGGTTTATGCCGGTTTATTGCCACGAGAACATACACACAACCCAGCCTGTACCCTGACTTAGGTCTGATGGGCCGACCTAGGATGCATTACAACCAAGGTGCGGTCTCTAGTCACGGAATGGTTGACGCAGAGGCACGAGAGTTGATTGTAACCATTGTACTCTAACTTGGACTCGTTATTGCTATGGCGAAACTAGCGAGGTAGCAGAAAAGCGTGATAGGCTTCATGAGCTGTGAGACAGCTGTTGGTGTAGTCCAAAGATGTAGAAACTGGTGGTGTCAAGGGAAGGCTTGGCATGAATACACTGACGGGCAGCGATTCATCTGGCAAGTGGATAGTGGCATCGGAGCGCGTCCAGGCAGAGTGACGTCCTGCAACTATGCTGCACTAGTCAGCTAGTGGTTCAAGTAGTCTGTATGCGGCCGGGCAGAGTGATGTTACCCAACATAGCTGCGTGAGTCAGTCTCAAACTCAGGACTGTGAACTCCGTATATACATGGTCCACAGGGCCAGCGCAGGGGGCACGGGGTGTAGCGTTGTGGCAGAGATGAGAGAGAGAAGCAACAAAGTGGGCAGCTCGCTTCCCCATTTCGCTGCTAGGATTGGAGGGGTAAGTGGCCCTCCGTGTTGAGTGGGTTGCCGCTGACAGGAGGCACACACTGCACTTCTGTAACCTCGGGCGATGCACTTTATGGCAGGTGGCGGCTAAGTGTCTATTATGATGTCTCCCGTGGCGCGTCAACGTGAGAAAGCAGAAGGGACGTACGTGTAAACAGCCAGCTGGCCACCTGGCCAACGTCACCGTGTCACCCTTCTGGCTTTTAACCGCTACATTGCCAAGTTGTACGTGCTGTCCCGCTCGTCAGCTATCTTTGTTCATGCCTTTGTCAGGTAGGCTTTTAGAAATAATGTTGGGGCTTAATAATTTACATTTTAGAAATATAAATTTGGGGCACAGTTGTATAACAAATACAGTACTTAGGATGGGTTTACTTTTCTTTAAAATAATATTTTTTCCCAGCAATCTAATCTGAAAATTAAGGTGTGGGTCTTACTCAGGCGGCGGGTTGTATGTGGGTGATTAACAATATTTTTGGTTGGTCAAAGGAAATGTGCTCACAGATCTAACAATGTACACAATACTCATGCATGTATTGTTCTTAAGTACCAAAAATTCAAAGCAGGATCAAGATCAGTGGCTGGTAAACATGTTTAACATTGATTTGTGTGAACTGTGTCACTTTGAGCTTAAAGCTTACTGTATCAGTATTTAACTTTGGTGTACCATAGCTTTACCTTGGTTGTGTGTGAATGTATTTCAAAGTTACCACACAAGAAGGAACTGATACTTCAGTTGACATTGCATCGGGTGAAAACAGTGTACAGATGTATGTATTACAAGGTATGCCAGACATTCTCTTAAGTTACAGTTCACAAATGTTAAACATACCGGTATGCGACACTGTGTGCATTGCAGGGTCAACATCCACGACTGGAACGCTAACTACGAGAAGCTGACGGACATGATAGTACCACGGTCGTCCGTGCTGGTCACGCAGGACTCTGACTTTGCCCTCTACACTATCACCCTCTTCAAGAAGGTGGTGGAGGAGTTTAAGCTGCACGCCCGCGAAAAGAAGTGAGTTGCCCTCCTGTTTTCAACGCTTTGTAGTGCTTGCGTGATGCATCAAGATTAATAGGGAGAAAAGTTTACAATAGTGTTAATTAGGAAAGTGTTTTATAAAAGTCGTGAAGCATGAAGGTAACAAAGCTATTAATTTTGTATCTTCATTTATAGTTGCAACTAAAGAGTTAAAATGAATTCTTGTTTTAATATTTAAAAGGACAGAGACTCAAGTACTCACAGTCTAGTACTTGTCAACAGGTACACAAACACACCATAATTAAACTATGGTGTCGTTAATGTAAAACCACAAATGGTTGCGATTCTCTTCTCGACCACTCTACTACAATACTGTTGTTAATTCGAAATTCTCCGTAAAACAATGTTGTTGTTAGCCTCCGAACATAAGAATGGGAATTTACATGCTTTAGAGTTTGGTTCGAAATTCCGCACAATATGTAATTAGAATTAAAATTTCCTCAAAGTGTATGTAAAATTCAGATAATATATAAATGATGCATTGATTATATTTTTGCTATGTAAGAAACTAAACATCTCAAGCGGCTTCCTTACTTGCCGGCAGCAGCTGCCTTTTGTGTACTGGTGGCCAGGCAGCGACTGCACTGANCCGCCATCCATCGACAAAGAACCCCGCAGTCTGCCCTTTTCTGTATTGGTTATCCTAGTATTTTTAATTTTATTTTATGGAAACTTGATGTTTATGGGGTAAGTGATAGAATGAAGGGTACAGAAGTTTGTGTCAAAAATAGATTTTCATGTAACGATTTGGTTTTTTATTCTTTTTTTTTTACATTTGAAATAATATGAGTGGAAGTAAGCAAAAGTACATTGCAAAGCTTCATTTCTGTGTTTACAGTGAAAGACTATAATGTAATGGTATTACAGTTTTGGTTATTTATTTTCAGGTTATATGTATTACATTTTATATTTATGCTTAACCTAAATTTATATAAATTAAGTCTATTTTATTTTGAACACCTCTATAGGATACCTTAGTTTTGTTTTTATCTAGATTTTAGGGTAGATCACCCTTTCAATTCTAGGTTAGCTAGTTCAAATTTGATGTTTATCTACGTAGTTGCCTAGGTAACATTTCAGTATAATGTACGTTAGGATTGCCCAAGGCACAATAGTTAAGTAATTTCTCTTTAGGTTTAATTTTATATAATAATTGTATCTCTCGCGATGGCAAGGTCTGTGACCTTTCCTGCGATGCACAGATTACGATTAACAGTGTGTAAATGGTAAATCTGCGTCTTTCTTGGCCCTGCCACCATTGCCTTATAACATGTTAGAGAGATCCTTCTCAACAGCAAGGTTTTAACATCATAAGCTAGGTTTATCCAGTCTACCGGGCCTAAATATGACTTTTAAGTTGTTAGGAAACTTGAACAACCTGAAGAAACGAGGTCCGGATGTTGCAGAGTCTGTTTGGGATGAATAGACTTGCGAAGAGGGCAGTGTTACACTCTCGCTGCTTTGTCCTGCATGAGTGAGTGGAAGTGAAGGACAGAGTAGTTAGATGATTTATCAACATGTGCAATATCAGTTGCTATCGGAGACGTGGTAGTTTTTCACAAAGGAATGTTTACAAAGCGTACCTGTTATGCCCGTTAGGGCGCATGCCACTCCCTACCTTGGGTATTGGGTGTCTTTGAGACATCTGAGGAATTTTCTGGATTGCTGACCTCGTGTCTTTCAACTAGGCCAGGGATGGCGAACCAATGGCACACGAAACAATATTTTGGGCACGCCACGCCACGGATCAAAAGGTTTGCATTTTAGTTTAAAATAACAAAGTTCACTATGACGTATTGATGCATTCTGCATCCCGAGATATATTTTTCCGTCAGCAGGCACACACTGTCGAAACTCGCAACGACAAGGAAACGCGAACAGCCGCCATAAACCAGCTAAGGGTTCGGCGAGCGTGCCAGAAGAATGACGCCAGGATTCCGCCGCGACGAGAAGGCACAGCCTCTCGCAGCTGCGTCGAAAACGTTAAAAGGTTTCACAGCCCACAGCTGCATTTCTCTCGCAGGCTGGCTACTGCCAAAAACCAGCTAATAGCTTTGGCGAGCGTGCTGGAACAATAACACCAAATTCCGGGAAGGAAGGAACACGTGTGTCTCGCAGCGGAAAGGGGGACGCTAAGCCCTATACAACTGGGGGCGGGTATCCCACTCGAGCACGTGGTGGGCGAAGCCATAAAACTTTAATGCCAAAATCGCCGGCGCCGCTGAGACCANCGGCACGTCTATGGCCTCATCGAACATTTCTTTAGAAAAAATGGCATGCTGATACATAAAGGTTCGCCACCCCTGAACTAGGCTCTGTGTGCGGCGGACCTTCCAGGTCGGGCCTCCGAGCCGGCAGTTGTTGAATGGATGAGTTTCAGCGATAGACGACTAGCAAGAAGAGAAGCGTGCTGCAAGAAAAGGGACCAGCAGGAGGAAAATCTGCGACTGTGAACATCAGAGCAGTGAAGAGTACTACGGCAGGTTGGATTATTGAANGACTGCGAACATCAGAGCAGTGAAGAGTACGACTGCAGGCTGGACTGTTGGACTGGATGCACGAGTGAAAGACATTACAAATGATGGCCATAGATAGACTGAACGTGTGTTAAGGATGAGTATGATTTAATTGACAATAACCAAACAGAGACATAAAGAAGGATGGGAATTAGAGTTGAAATAGACATTAAATATTGAGCTCACTGTGAAATAAATAGAGTAATTTTGAAGACAGTTAATTTAATACTGTAAATAGTAGATGTGAATAAACTTGAAAATCAAATTTAGTTCTTTTTTTTAATCACTTTTTTAATACTGTTATTAAAGCATTAAAGCACTGTAAAAGTCAGGCAAACTACAAAGCTGCAATGTCTTCATATGAAAGTTCTTTACCTGATTCACATAGCTGTTGAACTACTTCTAACATAGCTGTTATGTGTCGTCATTGTTCCCAATGTGAAATGCTTGGTATACAGTTATGAATTAAGATATGATTTGCTGCACATTGATTGTTTGTGCAAACTTTGTAGTTTAACCCGCATTTCATGTGCAGCTTTAATTTAGTTCAATGCAGTCTTTGTCTGCAAGACCAATATAAGCCATTTCTTTACTTTCTTGGCATTCCCTGTCCTTTAGTAATTTTTCCTCGTCTGGTTTTGGTTTGCTTGTGCTGTGCCATAAATTGTCACACATTAAAATAATTTGCATGCTAATTTTTCACATTTGATAGTGGTACATTGGGGATTATAGACGGATCCTACAGGTGAAATTTAAATGTCCGGAGGGCGCCAGGTAACCAGTAAGGGAATCCGCTAGGGTTAGCACGAGACTTTCGAGGTGGGCCACGGTCGAAAAGCACCGGCTAAGGAACCCTGTGACCCGTGTCTTAACGATGTTGCAGGGGAAGGTTGATGTATTCAAGGCTCAACAGATGCCTAAGCGCATGCATTTGCCGAACTGGGGTACTGTGGCTCCCCAGCATGCTATTCTAGTGCACAAAACATAACACTTTAAAACAAAATTATACTGAACTTATTTGACATGAACAAGAGGCAGGTGTCGAATGGTTGAGAGAGTCCGTCGCTCGTAAGTTCCCTGTGAAATGGGAATTAAGTACACGCACAGTTTGATTCCGAAGACGAGTTGTATTGTCGAGTAAAAATGAGGTGGTACAAACACTGTAATGGGCTTGCGGGACTAGGCCCTGCACTGGCGTACGCTGCTGTTCACATCTTGCGGACGTTTGGCAAGTCATTTAAAAGGAAGTAATGCTGGAGGGTCTAACTAGAGTCTACTCCGGAAGGGAGGCAAACTCTGGGGTGCACGAAGTAAATGAAAATGTTCCAGTACGATTTAAGTCTATTGAACGCTACATGACTGACACAAAAGTTGCTTCAACCCTGAGCTGCATGATGCGTACCTGCCCTGATGCCAGCTCTCGCTAGACTGAGGAGGGGTTGGTGTGGCGGTGGTAATGTGACGACGACCGCCCGTGAAAAACATAATTCCCTTGAGTAAAGTAATATGAAGTGAGTGTACAGAGCACTTGGTGAATCATTACACTTTGCATGACGTCAAATACTGTCGACATCGGTGTATTAACATTGATAAAAGAAAGTATTAATAATTTTTATATGGAATTCATTTTGTTACTAATATTCTTTCCATTGCCGTAAAATAAAATACCTACAAAACTCTCATTTAAATATTGAATGGATCACCCTGGAACAATTAAAATGGCATTTAATGAATATTCATTTTGCGAAAAATTTGACAAGGAATGTTATTGAGCCTCGGTTTGCACTCAGTGTCCCACTGCTGTAGTCAAAGTACACTATTTAATTAAATATTACTGGCACGTAAATCAAGATGTCACTCCTAGCTTGGGAGTCTGATTATTATTGAGTAATTAATTCATTAGTCAGTTTTGTAAAATACTGTGCGATTTCTCGTATCTCGCGACCACGTGGTCGATGCTTCATACATGCACTATGGTGGTGGACACTGAGGGAAAATGCTGCATTCATTTGTAGGTTGGTTTTAATTACAGCAAGTAATTATAGAAAAGCATTTAGGCCGCTTAGTCACTTCCTGTGATAATGGCACACAGTGGCAGTGCAGGTCGAGAGGTGCACCCTGGGTGCGTGGCCTTTGGTCGCGTCATACAGTCAGTGGCATGGCCAGGGTAGCCCCTACCTTGGTCAGCAGATGGTGCTCGAGGGTCAACAAGGACTCTAAGGGAAGCCGCGGACGGCGTCGATAGTTTGTGTCATTTGATTTTGTAATAGTATGTACACTTTCTCACTTGTATTACCTGCTTCTGCCATCATTTGTATCTTTTGTGTAGATGNTGATTTTGTAATAGTATGTACACTTTCTCACTTGTATTACCTGCTTCTGCCATCATTTGTATCTTTTGTGTAGATATTTAACAGACAATTGTGCAATCCACTTCACAAAGATATTTTAGGTAATACAATTTACTAATTTACATTCTTCTCTATTACACGTGTTTCGGGGCTCATAACCTGTAAAATTATATATGAAAAATTGTACTTACGGAAACCGTTATAACTTTTTAAATTAAAATATTCATACAATTTACTTGCTTTCATGCGTTAAGAGATCTTTTCTTAACAAGACAACCAGTAACATTTGCCGATACAAGCGAGACAGGTAACTTCGAAATTTGCATCACCCAAGTGATATGAAAGATTTAGAAATAATGTGTTGCATTCATGCCGAGTTTTATCTTTATTTTCATGCACACAGCAAAATGGAACTGATAAAAATTTTTAACTTTATGAATAGTAAGGCATTAAAACATGGAACTACTTCTTATAGTCCGCTGTCAACTTAACTGNTGATTTTGTAATAGTATGTACACTTTCTCACTTGTATTACCTGCTTCTGCCATCATTTGTATCTTTTGTGTAGATGTTTAACAGACAATTGTGCAATCCACTTCACAAAGATATTTTAGGTAATACAATTTACTAATTTACATTCTTCTCTATTACACGTGTTTCGGGGCTCATAACCTGTAAAATAATATATGAAAAATTGTACTTACGGAAACAGTTATAACTTTTTAAATTAAAATATTCATACAATTTACTTGCTTCCATGCGTTAAGAGATCTTTTCTTAACAAGACAACCAGTAACATTTGCCGATACAAGCGAGACAGGTAACTTCGAAATTTGCATCACCCAAGTGATATGAAAGATTTAGAAATAATGTGTTGCATTCATGCCAAATTTTATCTTTATTTTCATGCAAACAGCAAAATGAAACTGATAAAAAATTTTTAACTTTATGAATAGTAAGGCATTAAAACATGGAACTACTTCTTATAGTCCGCTGTCAACTTAACTGGGAGTATTGTGATCATCACTTACATCAGAATGTTTTTCTTTCAAAGTTTGATTTCAAAAGTGTTCAGTTTATTGCAACCAGCCTATAATTAAAAAACCACAGTCAAAATGTCGTCTGCCATGTATTTACGTCATTCAAAATGCCCGGCTCTCACGTTGTAAGACCCACTTTCTTACAGTCCGATGGTCAGTCTCTGTCTCTACTCTTCTGGTAGTCGCACTCTGCACTTGCTGATCACTGCTTTGCAATCTATCGTGTTCCTACTTTCACACATTGTATGCATTAATAAACATTTGAGCTTCTTTACACAGAGGCATGCTGTGTCTTTTATAGCTGAGGTGACCTGGCCTAGAANATTGTAAGACCCACTTTCTTACAGTCCGATGATCAGTCTCTGTCTCTACTCTTCTGGTAGTCGCACTCTGCACTTGCTGATCACTGCTTTGCAATCTATCGTGTTACTACTCTCACACATCGCATGCATTAATAAACATTTGAGCTTCTTGACACAGAGGCATGCTGTGTCTTTTATAGCTGAGGTGACCTGGCCTAGAATGTTCTTCGCAACACTGAAGGCGATGCTGAGAAAATTCACATAATCGCCCCCAAGTGATTGACTTCAGCACCAGGCAGGAATTACGCCAGTCCCTTTAATCATAACCAGGCAAGTGTGGCAGTTCTCCCTTCCCTCTACTGGCCACAGATGATGTCTTGGGGGATTCCCACTTGGTCTGCCCGTGGTGAGGGGATTATGTGGTTGCAAAGTGTCCACACATAACACTACAGTTATTGCTTTTTAAAAGTATAATCAAAATTGTAAATTACATCCTGGGTGTTAGTCTTAAATACATCTGGTCCAACAGTGATTATGGTATGGACTGACAAGCTTATCCCAAAGATACCCACATTCAAAAAGCTAGAACTAGACGTTGGGCTGTGTGTGACATTTTTCTTTGTCTTTCAGGTTTGTGGTGCGAGATTTCACATACAATGAGGAAGAGATGGCAGCAGGGAAGAGCGAGATAACGAAGCTGGTGACGGACAAGAAGAAACAGTTTGTAAGTTGTGCACTGTTACAATTTTTGTGTCACATATTCTCTAATATAGTGGGAATTCACTTCCCGCGTCTTGGCCACCATGACGTTGCGCCCTGTAGCTGCGCATGAACCCCTGGTATGCACTTGATTGCTGCTTGTCACTTCTCACCCTCACTGGGAATGAAACTCCATTCTTGATATTACAACTTTATTTCTTTCTATATTCTCTCTCATGTGTTGTCTGTGCTATGTTTAAAAAAATAATTTAGTTTTACTTTTGTTTGCTTAATTTCCCTGAAATCTGTTTAGTAAGCAGAATGTAAATTATTACTCCTTGCTAGTAATAGTGTCATCCTGAAATTTAGGCAGTAGCAAAGTACCTTATGATTTAAGGGGCTCTCATCGCGTCTGTTGTGCTTGCGCGACATTGTTGGTAGGATGCGGGTTGAAGCATGGTGGGTCCGAGGTTGGTCAAGTGCCAACAAAACTTAGCCAACCACAACAGCACGGCGATGACTGCCCCTAACCTGTTTCTGCCCGTATCACATTACATGTTGCACCCCTCCCCTCCTGACAGCGCTGCCTCCAGCGATTGGTCACTCAGAGCTGCGAGTGCGAGTGTCACGCCAATGACTCTCCAGAATCGCTGTCGCAAAGTTTCATCGATGATGAGGCGCGTATCTCACGTATGATGAAACTTGTCTCTTATAGTTTGTCTCTCGCTCTCTCTGCGTGCCAAGTTTTCAAACTGGTGTTCCAGTCAAGCATTCTAACCACTTGTCATATTCTGCCGAGTTGTCTGCACTTCAACGCTATGTCCTCCTTGTGCTAAAATTACTAATTATTGGTTTTTCTAGTACAGGATAGCAGTGAATGCTGTTTTTTTTTACTACAATCATACTGATCTTATTAAAACATAGTTTAGAATGTTTGTTTATGTTTGAAAAAATTTTTATTAACTAATGGGAATAATAGGCATTGTAAAAAAACTATTTTAGTGGCATTTTTTTTTTATTCTCTGTAAATGTGTGTTGTTAACGTCTACAAAATTAATTAAACTCAACACTTTTTTGCTGTCACTGTGGTGTCACTGGCCAGTAGAGTGGTGGGCAAGCGACTGGTGCAGTACCGAGAAAGACTAGCGTGTAAAATGACGTTACAGTAGTGGGCGCCACCAAGCGTATCCAGGCTAGTGTGGGGAAATGAGTTCTCAGGGTGGATGGTCGGTGTGGCAAATTTCTCTCGACTGCAATATGTTAACAGACACATGGTTGTATAAAGGTGCATAATCTATGAAACTTCCTCCACTGTCCAGACTGTGAAGTATGCCTTTTGCCCTCGTGCTGTGATGCAGTGCTGCCTAGCAACAGTAACTATACAAATGAAAAACACGTGGTTCAATGAAACTGGAGTTTACTTCCACAATTATTACACTGTTTGTGTGTATGCATATACAATACACTGATGCACACTGTCACTGACTCCTGGTCATCTCTAACCTCATTAAAACTGAATTACGTTTACGAGTAGAACACAAGATAAGCATAGTTGAAGTGGTCCACCACGTGTTAGGGGCAATCACAAGCCTGTGGATTCGGCTGCACCCATAATTATGATATTAATGCTCCTTTGCACCAAAATGCCCAAGGGAGTACACCGGGGTAAAATGAGAGAGAAAGCAGGCAAGATTCTGGTAAACTAAAGATGCTGATGGAAATTAAAGAGAATTCAAACAAGAGATGAAGGCCTTGCAACGTTACGAAACTTACCTCGACGAAGCTCGAGACAAGACTAAATCATGGCAGATGCAGAAGACAGTTTGTGCCTATCACGTTCATGTGAAAGTATGCCAAAACCTAATACCAAAACAATAAACGCATACAAGAATAACCCTCCTACCATTTAAATAAATACAATTTTCTACATGTTTTGCTATACTCCCCTTGCGACATTAAGGCTTTTCTGAGAGTTTTACTAAAAGCTTGGGGGTATGTTGGAAATGGAAACAGTCGTTCGTCCAGAGGGACAACCGGTACTCCAGCATCAGTTTGTCTTGTAAATTAATTCTTGTACAATGAACTGCTCTCTAATTTTTGCGCTGCTATGTTATAAACTCCTTCCCCAATTTAATAATAAGTATCCTGCTTATGGCAGGCTTGTTTGAAATGCTTTGTTTAAAACTTTACGTGGCTAATGCAACTCTATTATGTTCAAATCAGCGTGGCGACCTTTTCCCGCGCTATTACACGTAACACTTTACACAGTGCCATATTGGAATCCTCAGTTTTCTTTAGCTGGGAATTATATTTAATATAACACTTACCACATGGTTGGCAGGAAAGCTATGTTGGAGTTGGTGGTACCTGTCATGTTCCTGGTGGCGTGGGCGTTACTCCAACTGCAGTTGCCAGACCGGGTAATGTTGTGCCGGTCGCTCGCCACTACTCTACCCTCGTGTGCATGTTGTGCTCCGTGCACCTCACTGGTCAGCTGCAACCTTTGTGGATTTGGGCTTAGAAGGGAAAGAGGCGGGTATGAAAACACACTTTCTGTTCATAAATTTGCAGCTCACAAAACATACTGTACAGAATTTGGTGTTGGTTTATAAGTACATAGATTTTCAATTGCCAAAATTTAGTTTGACATGGAACACATTTCTTGTTGTAGTGTACTAATTTTATTAAACAGGGGTTAACATTTATTTTGGGTGTTTGCCGATATTCATGACTTAAAAAATTTAAAATTTAATGTTCTGGTAGTTTGATTTCAATGAAGAAAATTCATTGTATGGACTAGGTAATTTACACGTGTGTGCGTCGAATTACGTATATTTACATTTTGGCGTTACAAATATAATTTGTAAGGGACGTTTACTTTTTTGCTTTTTTGAACTTTTAGTTTTTGATGTATTGTAGTAGTAATGTAGCAGAAGCTAATTCTGTTGGTTATTTTGTGGTTTTTTCTTTTGAAGTATTTAATTCCATTTGAAAGGCATGTGTTGCTTGGTACATGCCTGTAGAACTCTTTTGTTGAAGATTGCATGCCATAGATGTTTCCTGTATATTTTTGCACTGACTTGGTGCTTCTTAATTAGTGATATCCTCATAATGGAATATGTACATCTTGCTTAGCACAAGCTGCTATGCTCGGCTCTGGAAAGTTTTCAGTATTTTCTCCTGGATAACGGTGAAAAAGCAGGGCGGGGGAGAGTACAGCTAACAAAGCACGTGTGAAATTTGAAAAGCCATTCATGGAAACATGTCGTTAAGTGAGCTTTCTGTGTGCATTGGCCAGAGCACGAGTTTCTAGTATCCAGATGATACAAACAGCAATGTTACGATTGTATTCTACTTCTTGGTGTGGCACTTCAGGTAGGATATATAGAGCAGTTTCCATTCTAGGACAGTGTGGTGTGTAACGATGTCGGCTCTGCAGGGTTTCAAGGGTCTTCTGGGGTCTATATAACTGACCATTCTTATTTTATGTTCTGTTTTGAGAAACTGCACTGAAAAAATTATATTTAATATGTAACTTTTCCTAAAGTTATTTGGTGCTGCCAGCTCGTGGAATATTATAAAAGCAAATATACAGGCCAATCTTTGGTTATGTAATGTCACATTTTCAGCAAAATAAACAAAATTTGTATTTTTATAATTTTTATAAAGTGGTAACATATTCCTTTTGATTGTATTCCTGCAGTTTAGTTGAATTTAAAATATAAAATGTACTAGTTACCATTTAATTTGTAAGATTTTTTTTCCTTTTGTTGTAACAGAGGCAATAAAATTTGTTGTAGTGATAAATGATAAGAATATACATCATTTTTTTATAATCTCCGATTTATTTAGATTTTTCTTTTATTTTCCATCAGTGTTCCATTTAATGCTTGTATATCATTTTCCTCTTAAAACTTTGATTTATTGACTTCAGTATGTATGATAACTTAAACTTTGAATCCTCAAAATAGCCACAGATGAACATTTATTTCAGAGAGTCAGTTTTGATAGTCATGTTACATTATTAAAAAAAGTAGTAAAGTTAATGCAATGTGTCTGTATTTACATATGTAGTTTCCTGGTGTTTTATTAAGCTGCAGTATATTAAAGCACTTCTTACCAAAAATTTAATATTTTGTTAATTTTCTCAATTGTTGTTTATTTTTAAAACTTGCATAGATAGAACTGAATGCCCAGCATCTGGTAAAATGCATGCAATATTCATACTTAGTGCAAGACTTCATTCCATCACAGTGATTGGAGTAGAAAAAATACTTTTATTGATTAGTTAGAAAGTGTTTTGGGCATTTTGCAGTGATAATTGCATTCATTCGTCGCACAGAAATCTGAAATTGGCCCACCAAAACAGGCATAAAATTAGTTGCTATAAACAAATAATACAATCCACCCATAACTGTAACTGTGCATGAACACTCTTTTTTTTTTATTATAACTAAATTTATAACAAATTTCGAGTATTTTTGTAGTTTTCTGCGAGAGATATCCAGCAATTTAGTTAGACAGATTTTTTTTTTTAAACCCTTTCCTTGGGCCTATTACGTCTTGTGATCAAAATTGTTGAAATTTTGCATACTCATTATTAAAATTATGTTTACTTTTTTTTACCCCACATAACCCCATTCTTATAATGAATTTTGTTGGAATGTGCCTATTTATTTAATTCTTTTCAAATAATAGTGCATATCACTCTGTATGCATGACTCAGTTATTTATAAAAGCATATTCATTGTATGAACCAAAAAAACTAAAAAATTAGAGCTCCCTTATGTCTTTCCTCTACAAATCACTCCCATCTCAATTGCAGACAGAGCTAGCGTGCTTGCTCCGCAAACTGCGATAAACCAATATAAATCAGCTATGGGAATTTACCCCACCGTGTTCATTTTCTACAGTTTGTGTTAATCAAAGCTGGGCACCAACTGGAAATTTTGCCCCTTGCCAGTATGTTTACTCGCATGCGGGGCAACTGGTAGAGTTGAGCTTAGGCACAGAAATGAGTCCAGTAGTGCTAGTTCCTGACAGTGAACGAGCTGGTTCTGTGGGTGCCATGCCCATGATAGGAGAAACTCCAGTGATTGCTGACCAGCCTGTCAGGTATAACCAATAGGGGTGAGCAGTTGTGTGGTGTTGGTCAGCTGGCGGTAGGGTAGGAGTTCTGGTACTCCTCAGGCACCTTATAGAGTACTTTTGGTACGCTTGCCTCAGCATATGGGAAAACAACAGGACATGAAGTATTCATGGTGGGTGTATGCCTATCCCTTAAGAGACGGTTTGGCTGACATTTCTACTTAAATGGGACCTGGGTGCATCGAGGGGCCTTGGTACTCCTTAGTTAGAATATTTCGAGTGAATTGTATCTTCAAAAATTTTGAAAGCCTCTATATTCCAACAGTTGAAAGGTGAAAAACGTGGTGATGGATAGTGCGCCCAAGGTTCCAATGCCAACGGGACTCTAGCTGGCTTTTGATGACCCTGGCGGCACCATACCTCATTGGATGTAAGGATGGTGGCATAGTCCCTCCAGTAGATCTTCAGGTCTTGTGCATTTGTTAAGGATGCTAAGATGATAATGATTATGATAGATATTGGAGGTGGTAGTCAACAGGCCACAATTGGTGTTGGTAGTGTGAAGATGGCTCACTTTGACAGGTCGTTACGTTTCCTCCTCTTGTAAAAAAAACGCGAACTTGAGATTGTGCTGTTGAAAGGAGTCGGTGGATTGACTGATCACTGGTAGTATCTTGCAGGAGGTGGTAACCAGCAGAATCACTGGAATCTGGCAAATGTTTGAAGGTTAGAAGTGCTCAGAGAAGTTCATGTGGCTTGTGGAACCACTATGGCCCTGTGAGAAGAGGTTGTAGAGCCGCCATTTGCCTGTATCCAGAGACAGTGACAAAACCAAGTCTGATACTGCAGCAAGACAGACAAGGAGAGGACATGTCTCTTTTGAGGCTCAAACCTATCCTTATCTACCATGTTTACTAGGGGTAGAGGGGGGAGGAGAGCTAAGGTGGTGATTATTGGTTGGTATGCGGCATCCTCTGGTTACTGCTGCTGTGGTGACAGTGGTATCAGCCGAGCTTCTATTCCTCATCCGTTGTAAGCGGGGCCTCACTAGACAGATTGCTCCATGGCTTTTGCACTGGGTGTGAACAATGAATGGATGTCTGTGATTGACTGGAATTGCGTAGCAGCATGTGTCCTGCTAAAACCACTTTTGAGTTCTGCTGATTTATTTACAGTTTGTTACTCAGAATTTGAATACATCAGAAATACATTTCACCTGTTAATAGTGGTCATTCCTGCGGGTTTGCAGTATCAGTAAAATTGGTGTCTGTAAATATTGGTGACCGTGTTTCCTGACACAGGAGAAAACCAAAATATTTTAAAATTGTAAACAGTTCTCACACTTAAACGAGCTAGAAAAACCAAGAATCCAGTATGGTGGCGGAAGGATTCCCTTAATGTTCTATCTTGTGTTATTGTTATTTTTGGGAATAATTTTTGAATGGAATGTAAATCTTTGGTGGCAAATACGTGTTGATGTACGTTACTTTTCAAATAGTTATAAAGTAATGATAAATTTCCTGCGTTATAGTTGAAGGAACAATTTCAAATGGAGTCATGCTATAAACAAATGATGATCAAAAATTTAAAAACAATCTAATGGCACTTACGTTATTGCTTCTAGGGACATGCCTTATTTTTTTTGCATATTTTCAATTAATCCTTCATTTCTTCAACTGTACATTACTGACTGTATTGCTGGATTGTGCAGTGTGATTGGAGGTTGAGTCAGCAGGGTGAAGTAGTTACATTTTGTACTTAAAATTGCTGAGGAAACTCTGTGCTCTGGTTGTGCTGTGTGCGCGTGTATTTGTAAAGTTTTGTTAGCGGAAGCTATGTCTGTGGAGGGAGGAGTTGGCGAGACATGTCGAACACCAGTTTGGAACACGGTGACAAAACAGTAACGCAGTAATGTTGGAACTACGGTAGGGTAGGTAGCAGCAGCAGCCAGCAGTAATCGCGAGTGTGCCAGTAGTCATTAAGCGCAGCTTCATGCAGCAGGCTTTCCGACGTTGCTAACAAGGCATGGTAGAACTCGGTGCTTCCTCGTCCGTCCGCCCGTTTGTGTCACTTATCGCGTGGCATCACATTCCCTCCCCTGCAGCACCTCTTATCAGTGGTGTCCGGTCTGTGCAGGGTCCACTGGTGCGGTGGCTCAAGGTCAACTTCAGCGAGTCCTTCTGTGCCTGGATCCACGTCAAGGCTCTCCGCGTGTTCGTTGAGTCTGTCCTCAGGTAAGCTATTGTGTAGCACTTCACATATTTACGATAATCGAATATGATCCTGTAAATTGCTTTACGCTTCTCGATGATGAAACANTTGTGTAGCACTTCACATATTTACGATAATCGAATATGATCCTGTAAATTGCTTTACGCTTCTCGATGATGAAACGCACATAAAGCAGACCATGTGGCTCATTAGAGATGATGGAAAATAGTTTTAACTTGTAACATTTCAGTATAAAAAGGTCAAAATTAGGTTTTCCTTTTTTATTGATTCATTCCTCTTTTCCAAGAAATTAGACAAAAATCACTCTATTTACATTATCAAGAANTTGTGTAGCACTTCACATATTTACGATAATCGAATATGATCCTGTAAATTGCTTTACGCTTCTCGATGATGAAACACACATAAAGCAGACCATGTGGCTCATTAGAGATTATGGAAAATAGTTTTAACTTGTAACATTTCACTATAAAAAGGTCAAAATTCGGTTTTCCTTTTTTATTGATTCATTCCTCTTTTCCAAGAAATTAGACAAAAATCACTCTATTTACATTATCAAGAATTAAATTGAACGAAATCTTGCAGCAATTAAAACTGAACTGCTTGCATAAACATATTAATTTTTAATCAAAATTTACTTCTTAATCACCCACATGCATATATTCTCGGCGATGGTGATTACATTTGTTACAGAAAAATGTTTGATTCGAACTTCAGCATCATACTTTTTGTTATTTGCTCTCTGATTGGCTGTTGTCTGACCACGCCACATTTCTCCTCCAATCAGCAATGACGAGACGAGAGCCAATCAGGACACTTTTCTTGAAATTTATGTGATAAAAATTTGCAATACTTTCTACCCTCTAAGGATTAAATGAACACTAACAATGACAGCAATAATCTCTAAATAATTTCTACATCAACAAACTCATTACATAACCAAACGTACGCTGCTTTTCGCTTAAATCATGTAATACATGAAAATGTAATTTTATAATCATTTAACAATTTACTTTGGTTTATTTCAGTAAATCTCGACATCGGACACCTTGTTTTATTCAAAATGAGCAATGTATCACTTTCTAAAGTGTGTTTCTTAATTGATTCATTTTATAACTATGAAAAAAACCAAACAGTAAAGTAAAAATATACATTAACATGCATATACAGCTAGCGACAAATCTAAGGTATATATTGTCCAACCTTTTGTTGTGTTATATATGAGGTTACCTATGTATTAAGGTTAATGTTCCAAGGTACTGAAATGCAATGCACTTCAAACAAACTTCTGGCAGGAGTTAAATCTAAACAATGTCTTAATTTAAAATGCTTGCAGTATCATGCTGCAATCCTTAGAAGTTCTATTTGCACTTTTTTTTTATTTGTTTGTTTGTTTTGTTTTGCTGGCCAGTCCTGTGGTTTTACTACGAGCTAATGTGTGCAAATATCACTCGTAAAGAAATACAGTAACTACATAGTAAGTATTGATATTGTTCATGAAACATCATTGTGTTATTAAAATCTTAAAATAGTTTTGGGTTCGCTTGGGAAACATTGCTTATGCCGAGTGTACTAGTTTAGAATTATTGAATAAAATACAACACTGGTACTTACTCAAATCTCATGATCAGCTAGGTTTTGTTTTGTTAAATATTCCAGTAGAGTTTCATCTGGTGTGGCGCAAGCGCTCAATTTCATAAGAGAAAGTGATTTTCTCATAACGAAAGTACTAGTTCAATGTCAGGGGTGTGTCGAATTTTTAAAATGCTAATAAATGATATAAACTGCACACACAAATGCTATTTTCCATTATCTCTATTCAACATTGTAAACAACTGTTTTGCATTTTGTTTTATTGATGGTATTCAACTATCTAAAGAACTGAACATAAGTTTTCGTTCGTGACTTAAAATTTGTGTGAACTAATGTTATAGAAGAATTTAAATGAATATTATTGCTGGAAATTATTGCTCCTGATGACAGTCTCCAAAAATTAGTGTTGGCCTCAATCAAGATTGGTTTCAATTGGTAAGTATGGCAACTCATTAGAACGGAATTTTTGAGCAAACTTATAGATGTGCTATTCTCAGAAGATGGTATATTGACTGTTTCTCATTTCCAGTAACCAATAACTTTCTGCTTATTTAAACACTTGCATAAAGTGAATATACAGTACAGATATGCTAGTACTTGAAAATTGAGTCCGAGCCAAATACCTGCTTGCGGCTCGAGCTCTGTTCGAAATATTTTTCAAGCTCAAAACATTCGAGCTTCTTTATTTAAATTATATGCATGTTCCGGTAAAAAGATTCTTCACAAATGGAGATGATAATGATGATTAACAGCAAAATTAATATAAAACTGGGCCGCAATTCCACCTAAGATGCAATGCCTGATGAGATGCCGTAGTTTGTTAAATGTTTGCTAGAAAATAAGACGTTCATTCACGAAACAATATTTTAAAAGGTAAACATGTTAATGTTAAAATTATTCCTTTGAACTGCATATACAGAATGGTCCTGAACTACAGGTACAAACGCTGAAAACGAAAACATCATACAAATAACGTTGTACAGTAACTTGTAATGGAGGTAGCCACCCTTGAAAATCAATATTTCAAATTGTTCTATCGGAAAATAATGAAACCTACATGATATGAAAAAGCCATTCTGTGAATAATGGTTTCTTTAACCAAGACTTGAAACCTGCAAACAGTTGTGGCATACTATCATCTCCTACATCGAGACACTAGGGGGTTTTAAGTTATTATCCTATCAGTGTGTGTGTAACCCTGAGGTATTTCTTAAAGATGTCATAATCATATGTTACTGCATGGAAACACGTTACCTTGATGTAACACTCAGAGACGAACAGTGTTCAAGACAACGGACAAAGTTTGTAAGGGTGCACCTGGTTGCCTACCAGGTACGCAACCAGTGTTGCAAGGCAGGTCATACTATGTGACAAGACAGTTGCTCGCGCAGCTGCGAGTTAAGTACCGCTAGCATGTGTGACAGGGTGGCATTACACTGTTGGTTTGCAATATGGAGAGATAGTACAAGTGCACAGAAATGGCGGATATGCATCTTGTGTATGGTGCGCGGGTGGTAACATAAGTGTAGCATGATGTCTGTATTAACAGACCTTTCTTAACAGACGCCCTCCAGGTCATCGAATGTTCACATTTGTGGGCAGACGGTTGTGCAAGACCGGAACATTTACAGCGAACAGGTATGACACTGCCATGATANAATCATTTAACAATTTACTTTGGTTTATTTCAGTAAATCTCGACATCGGACACCTTGTTTTATTCAAAATGAGCAGTGTATCACTTTCTAAAGTGTGTTTCTTAATTGATTCATTTTATAACTATGAAAAAAACCAAACAGTGAAGTAAAAATATACATTAACATGCATATACAGCTAGCGACAAATCTAAGGTATATATTGTCCAACCTTTTGTTGTGTTATATATGAGGTTACCTATGTATTAAGGTTAATGTTCCAAGGTACTGAAATGCAATGCACTTCAAACAAACTTCTGGCAGGAGTTAAATCTAAATAATGTCTTAATTTAAAATGCTTGCAGTATCATGCTGCAATCCTTAGAAGTTCTATTTGCACTTTTTTTTTATTTGTTTGTTTGTTTTGTTTTGCTGGCCAGTCCTGTGGTTTTACTACGAGCTAATGTGTGCAAATATCACTCATAAAGAAATACAGTAACTACATAGTAAGTATTGATATTGTTCATGAAACATCATTGTGTTATTAAAATCTTAAAATAGTTTTGGGTTCGCTTGGGAAACATTGCTTATGCCAAGTGTACTAGTTTAGAATTATTGAATAAAATACAACACTGGTACTTACTCAAATCTCATGATCAGCTAGGTTTTGTTTTGTTAAATATTCCAGTAGAGTTTCATCTGGTGTGGCGCAAGCGCTCAATTTCATAAGAGAAAGTGATTTTCTCATAACGAAAGTACTGGTTCAATGTCAGGGGTGTGTCGAATTTTTAAAATGCTAATAAATGATATAAACTGCACACACAAATGCTATTTTCCATTATCTCTATTCAACATTGTAAACAACTGTTTTGCATTTTGTTTTATTGATGGTATTCAACTATCTAAAGAACTAAACATAAGTTTTCGTTCGTGACTTAAAATTTGTGTGAACTAATGTTATAGAAGAATTTAAATGAATATTATTGCTGGAAATTATTGCTCCTGATGACAGTCTCCAAAAATTAGTGTTGGCCTCAATCAAGATTGGTTTCAATTGATGTAAGTATGGCAACTCATTAGAACGGAATTTTTGAGAAACTTATAGATGTGCTATTCTCAGAAGATGGTATATTGACTGTTTCTCATTTCCAGTAACCAATAACTTTCTGCTTATTTAAACACTTGCATAAAGTGAATATACAGTACAGATATGCTAGTACTTGAAAATTGAGCCCGAGCCAAATACCTGCCTGCGGCTCGAGCTCTGTTCAAAATATTTTTCAAGCTCAAAACATTTGAGCTTCTTTATTTAAATTATATGCATGTTCCGGTAAAAAGATTCTTCACAAATGGAGATGATAATGATGATTAACAGCAAAATTAATATAAAACTGGGCCGCAATTCCACCTAAGATGCAATGCCTGACGAGATGCCGTAGTTTGTTAAATGTTTGCTAGAAAATAAGACGTTCATTCACGAAACAATATTTTAAAAGGTAACCATTTTAATGTTAAAATTATTCCTTTGAACTGCATATACAGAATGGTCCTGAACTACAGGTACAAACGCTGAGGTAATTCCCTACGAAAACATCATACAAATAACGTTGTACAGTAACTTGTAATGGAGGTAGCCACCCTTGAAAATCAATATTTCAAATTGTTCTATCGGAAAATAATGAAACCTACATGATATGAAAAAGCCATTCTGTGAATAATGGTTTCTTTAACCAAGACTTGAAACCTGCAAACAGTTGTGGCATACTATCATCTCCTACATCGAGACACTAGGGGGTTTTAAGTTATTATCCTATCAGTGTGTGTGTAACCCTGAGGTATTTCTTAAAGATGTCATAATCATATGTTACTGCATGGAAACACGTTACCTTGATGTAACACTCAGAGACGAACAGTGTTCAAGACAACGGACAAAGTTTGTAAGGGTGCACCTGGTTGCCTACCAGGTACGCAACCAGTGTTGCAAGGCAGGTCATACTATGTGACAAGACAGTTGCTCGCGCAGCTGCGAGTTAAGTACCGCTAGCATGTGTGACAGGGTGGCATTACACTGTTGGTTTGCAATATGGAGAGATAGTACAAGTGCACAGAAATGGCGGATATGCATCTTGTGTATGGTGCGCGGGTGGTAACATAAGTGTAGCATAATGTCTGCATTAACAGACCTTTCCTAACAGATGCCCTCCAGGTCATCAAATGTTCACATTTGTGGGCAGACGGTTGTGCAAGACCGGAACATTTACAGCGAACAGGTATGACACTGCCATGATATGCAACGTCCGGACAGTCAGGATTGAGGTGGAAGTGTTGCAATGCATCGCAGTTTGCCATCAAGTAGGACACATGGAATCGCTCGCACAATGCATGTGAGCCACCAAAGAGTGTTGATGGTTCTGCACGAACAACAGCTACACTCGTATCATCGTGAAAAGGTGCAAGCCTTACACTCAGCTGATTTCCAGCCACATGTCGATTTCGTTCGCTGGTTTCTGCTGTACCGCTCAGACGAACCTGGCTTTCCTCGCTGCATTTTGTTGACATACAAGGCTGCTTTCACACGTGATGGCGTTCTCAATTGTCTAAACAGTCATGTTTGAAACGACGTTAACCTACATGCAATGGTTGATCGCCATCAATTGACATTTGTTGTTATTGTCTGGGCCGGCATAGTCTCAGCAACAACCTCATTGGACCATACTTCTTGCCGCCATGTTTGACTGGCCACCTTTATCGAGAGTTTTTAGAGGACATACTGCCCGTTCTTTTGGAGGACACGTGGATTTACACACATGCCAGCATATGTGGTACCAGCACGACGGAGCTCCTGCACACTTCAGTTTGGCAGCCCGTCACCACCTTACTGCAACATTTGGTGAGCGTTGGATAGGCAGAGGCGGACCAGTGAGGTGGCCACCACGCTCCCCAGACCTGATGCCACCTGATTTCTTTCTGTGCTGATTATTACCGATGCCGATGTGTAGANTAGAGGACATACTGCCCGTTCTTTTGGAGGACACGTGGATTTACACACATGCCAGCATATGTGGTACCAGCACGATGGAGCTCCTGCACACTTCAGTTTGGCAGCCCGTCACCACCTTACTGCCACGTTTGGTGAGCGTTGGATAGGCAGAGGCGGACCAGTGATGTGGCCACCACGCTCCCCAGACCTGATGCCACCTGATTTCTTTCTGTGCTGATTATTACCGATGCCGATGTGTAGANGTGGCCACCACGCTCCCCAGACCTGATGCCACCTGATTTCTTTCTGTGCTGATTATTACCGATGCCGATGTGTAGACTATGATCAGCGATCGGCATCGGCCCAGCCCTAATTTTCTTTGACAATACCCACTATTGTTTCTTAGAGTTTGTTCACCATGGCGACATCATGCTTCAGGTAATTGGATATAACAGTGTGATGAAACAGTTCTTTTGGTTTTCAAAATTTCTACAATGTATTATTACAGGATGAACAGTGCAAGACTCTCACGTCGAATGATAGCTCTGAGCCTCATCCTGGATTTATAAAATTGTATTCCTTACTGAAGTCCATCAAAGTTATTGCTGTATCAAATAAAACATTTTCTTTGAGATCTTTCAGGAAAGATGACTGACTTTGATATGAAAGAACGTGGTATCAGTTTGTTTTGTTGGCTAAATCATCAAGTGTTGATGAGTTTTTTATCATCTGTGTTCTGTCAGTTGATGCCTATTGAGAAAATTCAATGGTGTCACTTTCTTCATAATTTTCATATTTTGACTGTAAGTGGCTGACTGGATTTTTTTTTAGCTGGGAATTTGTTGCAGTGCCTTAAAATGCATTCCCTTTTCGCTTCATCACATTTTAAGATTTTAATGAGATCTTTATGACTGTCTTCAACTTCTGCAGCATGAAGGAGCAGTTTGACATTTTGGTGAATTGTGCGCACGTNATGAGATCTTTATGACTGTCTTCAACTTCTGCAGCATGAAGGAGCAGTTTGACATTTTGGTGAATTGTGCGCACGCATACTGAGTGGCACCAGCTATAACACACCACTTTGGTCGTAAAGCACAACATTAGGAAAAACCCACTAAACATCTGAATATTCCCACTTGAAACTTGAATACAATTCACGAAGGTTACCCAGAATCAGAGGCTTNAATGAGATCTTTATGACTGTCTTCAACTTCTGCAGCATGAAGGAGCAGTTTGACATTTTGGTGAATTGTGCGCACGTATACTGAGTGGCACCAGCTATAACACACCACTTTGGTCGTAAAGCACAACATTAGGAAAAACCCACTAAACATCTGAATATTCCCACTTGAAACTTGAATACAATTCACGAAGGTTACCCAGAATCAGAGGCTTTTGCATGTAAAATTTTTTCCCTATGCTCACATCTTTCATTCCAGGCATTATTCTATACTGATCTTCTCTTTCATATTAAGTTTCTCACTAAATCAACAATTTCAGGTTTGTTTTTTTTCTCTTCTAGTATTTGCTTCAGCCAAGAGTCCTTCCTTAACGAGTGTCTGAGCTTGTCACATGGCATAGTCTTACACATCAAATGTTTCTTGCATTTTTTTACACGTCCGCATCAGTGAAGCAAGAATGGTCAGTAGCTGAATTTGCTTTGCTTTGTAATAGATTTCAAGTTATCTTTTATAATCTCTACAAGCTTGGTCATATGTTCTGCTTTCTCTTTCACATGTTTCTCTGTTTTGTCATCTTTTTTTTGGGTTATTTACATTAAACACTTTTTCAATTTTGCGTAGTATATGCACCTAATACTTTTCCAATTTTTTCTTCACATATGACATTTTCATATATTGACTGAGGGAATGTAATTTCATAGAACAATCTGCCTCAGAGATGAATCGAGCTTTTCCATTGTTTCTTTCTTCTCCAAATCAACCACTTCTAGAGACAAACCAGTATCTTCAGGTTCTCTGGGGCTGTGTGCACTTTCATCAGAAGTCTCATCACTTTTAAACGCAGTACCTCTACACTGAGAGAACAGTTTTTGCCCTGGTTTCACTTTAAAACCTTTCAGCAGTATCTCTGTAGATTGCTGTACAGTCACCATGTGCAATGATTTTTTCACACTTTTCTTATGTTTTTGGAGGGGGTCACATCATGCCTTTTGCAAAAATTTATAATTTTTTCAAGAAAACCCTTTTATGGTGTATACATTGAGTTTTTAAGACTTCAGAGGCTTCTGTTCTACAATCCAAAAGAAATGTATCCTCTTCAGTTAAATGTGCTAAATTTATAATGCCTGTCTTTGAGACATAACTAAGTTTGTGTATTTGTGGCACTCTGTCGAAGTTAACTGTCCAACACTACGCTTGGTATAATGCATTTTGTCTCACTCTAATTGAAATCAACCAACAAGTGCACTACCTCTGTGACAGAATTATATTTCATCTGTAAACATTTATAACATTAACTTAAAATTATTACATTACTAACTTGAAAAGAGTATGGCTTTGCTTCAGTTGCAACACAACAGTCTTCCAGCTTGGCAACCGACTACTGACTGGAAAGTCTGCCGTGGTGAGATAGATGCCTTATGATTCACAGACTGTCAAATATGCTATAATCTTATCTGTTAGCTGACTAGGAGACTCTTGCCCAATCAGCACAAGCCCAGAGGAGTTAGCAGAAGCCTTGATTTAGCCTTTCTTCATCTATATCTCTCTCTCCCAGGTGTGCTTTTGCTTTCTCTCTCTTCTCACAAATACATGCGAGAGTGCATGCACGCACACTCACAAGTACAAAATGTGTGTTCATGAATAATAATAGGTTTAGCAGCCATTTTATTAAAATTTTGTAAATAAAATATTTTGCTAAGAAAAGCAATGGGAAAGCAATTATTTTTATTTTTAAGTGTTATTTTATGTATCTCTAGGCTAGTAAAAAATTATGTATATAACATATTTATTAGGGATGGGTCGAATAACAAAAAATATCAGTTCCTGTTCCGGTACCGATTCTAAAATTTAAATATCGGTTCCAGTATTTGGTTCTATTTTGAATACTTGCGTTTTGCCTGCAACTTTGTTAAACCAATGCAGGTAAAATTCAGTAAATGTTTCATTTAACCTATGGAAGGATTGAACAATAACAAAGTGTGAAAATAAATTTTAATGTATACAGATAAACTTGTATTAAATTTATTTAAGAGTAGTAAATATGTAACAAATGATTCTTTTTTTTTACATTAATATGTGGTGATGGTGATATGTTTGGAAAATACTTTATTTAAATAACTCCTGGTGCTAAAAGCCAAAACATTGTGGTGTGCTGTACGATTACAGTAACCTACAAAATTCCTTTTATTTTTTTGGTTTCTTTTATGGTGACTGGGCAGCCGTGACCCCTCACATACGTCTCTTCTTCCTCTCTTCCCCTACCCCTACACAGATACAAAGAAGGCTTGGAGGAATGTATCAATTGGCTAGAAGTGTTGCTTATGGAAGGGGGGTGGGAGGGGGCAGGCTGAGCGATAATGAGAGAGTGAAGGGAGAGGAGTGTTGATGTAAGAGCAGAGATGAGATAACTGACCCCTTGCACTTCCCTCCAAACATCCCCAAACAGTTTACGACTACCATTCATTAATTTTTTTTTGTGTATAACGCGCTATATAGGAGTGGTTGTTAACCTAAAACCGGTTCCGAGTCAAACCTCAAGAACCGGTATAAATTGGAACCAAAGAACCAAACTGACCCATCCCAAATATATATAAATAATTTTTATACCTTTATCTCACTACAGTAATTCAGTGTTTGGAAAGCCTTGTTTTTTGCACAAAAATTTATCAATATATATTTTACTGAATTTTTTATGACATGACATGACTTGACGCTGCCTTGTATGGAAGTTTCATACTTAAAACAATAAGAGCGTAAAATTTCACAGAGATTGCATGCTCTGTAAGCAAGATGTGACAATTTTTGTAATAGAATGCAGCTTGCAACGAAGACTTTGGAAACAATGAGACATTGCATTTCACTGAAAGTTTGAAAAGTTGTAAAACTAAAACTATATGGCCTAGATAAAACAAATTAGGAATTCTCTTATGTTCGTGGAGAGTTTAACTTTGCACAGTTCTACCAAAATCTGAGAATTTGGGTGTCGTGGCCTGGTTGAACTGATGTGGAATGACCCTAATACGACAAACTATGTAAGTTTGAGTAAAGACAAAGATAAAAAATATGTTGGTCTATGTTCATATAAATACTTAATTTTGAACTCAAAAAACAGTAAGTATGCATAAGGTTATTTACATGTTTGGTTTCTGTTGACAGTCAGGTGATAGGCTGGAAACAAAAATGGTGGATTGTTTTTATATGTGCATTGGTTCTGCAATAAACAAGATAGTTTCTTGCAAAATATATACTCCTAAACCTAAAATGTATGCTAATTTATGATTTATGCTTGGGTACTTTCCTACACCACATTTGGGTTGGTATAAAAACATTTGTTTATGAAAAGGAATATTCAAAATTAACGCCTGTCACAGAATTAATTTTTAACATGAAAATGTTACAAAAGAACTTGTAAATACAATTGAACCTTTTTTTTTATTATTATGAATCTAAATGGAACACCTTCCATGTTTACTATATAGGAGAAACTTCATGTACACTTGTCTTTAAATAACATACAAAACTGATGTACCAAATTTATATATGCATAGAGATAATATTAATAACCCGAGGAAAAGCATTTTATTACAAAAAGAAAATGAATACAAACCTAAGTCAGGCTTAAGATGCATTGTAACCGGAGTGTATAATTTTTCAAGGGACCAAAATAAAAAAATTGATGCATGTTGACAAGCGTTGCATGCAGACCCTATCTCCATCCAGACTTAAACTGGTGCTGGTGTGGGTGGGTGCAGTATGTTACATAAAATAATAGCATAGAGACAAAATAGCCATGTTAAGATTAGAAAGACAAAGCAACAGTAATTTTTTGAGACGGAAAATCCACATTATGTTTGTTTTCTCTTATGGTTGGTCACCACCCTCTTAAGCGACCTTTCCACTGGGGTGTGTTTGTGCCCCCAAGGTGAAGTCATGTGCTCGGTCCAAGCATCTGCTTCCACTGTCCTTCCCTTCCCGCTTGGCAAATGGGTTGCTGGGAGGAAGAGGGGAAGGGAAAAAGAGCGAGAGAAAGGAAAGACCACTTTACACCCTCTCCTTGATGGGCTTAGCTGTGAAAACAGTCCCTCCCTCCCCGAGCTACTTCCGTTCCCCTTTGAGAATCAGATGACCCATCAGCAATGTCAAGCTGGTAGATGACCCTCTCTTCAATGTCAAGCTGGTAGATTATCTGAGCAGGGTGGATTTGCGAGTCGTACATCGACAGAAGCAGATTCGAATCGGCACAACTCTACTATAAGTACAGGAAGTTTGCGATAGGATATTCATGGTAAAGTGAGCACTTTTGAAAGCCCTCTCATTTGGAATAATAGTCAACAATATATTTAATTTTAACCTTGGGCGTTAACTTTAGAGTGTGGAATACCCTAACTGTGTTTAATTACTTACATGGCAATATTTATTTTAAAAAGTAGTTAAATGATAAAAATGGCTGAAAGGAAAAAGTAACTAGGGCCTTAAAAGTGCTCACTTTACCGTGAACAGTCTATAGATGAGAATGCGGGTATAGCCACTGTGTTGACTTGCTCTACAGGTACGGACTGCCAGTCAACTTCCAAGCGATGCTGTTACACCCGCACAAGAAAAGCACCAAGCGGCTACGGGATGTCCTCAACCAGCTGTACGGACATCTGGACAGCAGTGCCTTGCAGAACTCCGGGGTACAGGATGTAAGTTCCCAATCTCAGAACCTGGGGCTACTGTGTAGTTTGTATTTTAGAGGTATAAATGGTGTATAAAGCGAGAAAGTGCAAAAAGTGGGAAATGCAATAAAAGCATTTAAATCATGTATAGTTGAAATATATTATAGTTTCAAAGTATCATTAATTCTACACACAACTAGTTAACAAAAAACTGCCTCACAAAAATTGTATGTGGTAAAGTTACAAATTATTTTTAAAAAATGCATAGCACAAAAATGTTTTAATGTTGGCAAATACACTCATTTGCAAAAAAATTGATTACCATGAACGAATCGCGTGAGTACATTAAAGGTTGCAGCACAGTATCATCATAGCCGAACATGTGTCCCATTTAATTTTCATGCTGTTTGCTTGTGTAGATGTACCACTAGGGGGCATACATTTCCATTCTTCATTCATAGCTGAAAGACACAGAATAAGGCAGTAGTAGCACAGTGAGCCACAGGGCCAAAGTCAATGAACAATGAACATGCAGCATACTTCGACGGTGCATTTGACAAACCTTTGCCCAGCTGGATGAGTTAGAGAGAGGAAGGTTGGATGTTTCGGCACATTGCTCGCCACTTGAGCCGTCCTGCCTAAAATGTGAGTCAGTGTTTGGACACAGTGGGAACAGGAGGGTACGCACACCCGTTGAGAAGTCTCGGGGTCACCCCTGGCGGACCACTAGCAGGAAGGATCGTTTCAGTACGACAGACTGTAAGCACTCCAGAGGTGTCCCTGCACACCATCCAAGTGGCTAGCAGAGCAGAATTTGTCGTCACGGTGTCCCTTACAATGCCTACCATTGTGACCTGAGCATCGCCGAGCATTAGTGACATTCTGCCAGAAAGGGACAAGCATGGCAGCTTGCAGATTGGTGATGAGCGTGGTTCAACAACAAATCACGATTCTGACTGGCTGCAGTCGACCGCCTAATTCGAGTTTGGAAGCATCTTGGTTAGCACAGTGATTCATGCTTCATTGTAGAGTGGCACACCACCCCAAGGAGAGGTGTCATGGGTGTGGGGTGCCATTTCCTATAATTCTCGCACCCTACAGGTAGTGATTGAAGAAACCCTGAAGACATGGTGATACATCCAGGAAATTCTGCAACTATGTGCGCTTCCCTTCCCTTCCCCATTTTCCAGCAGGATTATGCCTGGGCTCACACAGCATGGGTATCTCTGGCCTGCCTTTGTGATGTCACCGTCGAGAAAATTTAGTACCAGGTTGGACGGCAACTTCTGTTAGCTGCAACTACGGTGGATTTGGAGGTTCAGTTGCACCAGCTGTAGCAGGATCTTCCTCAGGAGAACATCAGACGTCTGTATGCCTCCCTGCTCGACCATATCGCCGCCTGTCTCCATGGCACAGGTGGTTCAACACCATACTCAGTGAACCCTGTAAGTGTTTGTCCCCTGAAATACATGCTTTGCATGGTACACTATTTTGATAATTTTTTGTATACATACTACCATGTCCTGTACTCACTGTCATGCCTCTGTGAAATGGCACTTTCAGCTTTCAGGGGTTTTTTTTTTTGCAAATGAGTGTATTAAAGGTAAACTACACTGACATGAAAAAATAGTATACTCACAAACCTTGCTTAAATTATTCTTGAAAAAGTCTGTTGCGTTTTCCAACTTCAATTATTCAAAATAAAGCCCACAAAATTGATAACAAACACAACATTTTGTAGACTTATGCTAGTTATTTTCAACAAGTAAAACTTATCACACTTTCATTTTATTTGGGCTTTGAAAAAGTGCAAGTTTAATTTATTTTAACTGCTTTCTGTTAATGTGCTCAATTTGTTGGTTTATGAAATTGGGATGATCATAAACACAAGCCTCGCAGATGAATCTAGAGAACAGAGACAGCTTGTAATGCTTTTTTTTTTTTTCTGGGGCACATGCATTTCTTCCTCTTCTTCACAAATGTTTTCATCATTTTCATGGACTGTCCGCATGGGAACTGACAATGTCGTGAATGGTGCATCTGACTGAATTTTTCCCTGTCATCTGCACTAGAAATTCCTCTCTACATTTTTATCATCCACATGAACACTGGCAACCCCACTTTCCTGAAGCAGTTCACAAATATGGTTTGTGTCACTTTTTTTTCCATGCATAGGAGATATTGTGGAGTGCACCTAAAGTACTTATTATCGTCTGATGCGGATTTTACCCACTATCTAGAAGACAGAGAATATTTTGCGTTTACCTTTTTTGGTAATGAGACTTGAAAGCATGTATGATTCCCAAGTCAAAAGGTTGCAGTTCGCAAAAAAAAAAAAAACTAATGTAATGTTTTGCAATGCCGTGTTCTGTGGATGAACTGGACTGGCGTACTTCCATTTTTATGCACCCATAGAAGCTTCCAATACATGCATATGCTGCTCAAATATTTTGGATGTATTCTATGCTTTTTTATTAGCCTGGTATAATTTGTCGGCAAAGTTTTGATATGTTTAAAACACCTTGGGTTGTGGAAATTACCAATGACAAATGGTTTGTAGCATTTCACTGCCATTGGAATTTGTTATTAGCACAACTGTCAGTCTCTACTTAGCTTTCCACCATGGCGCTGTTTTGCCATTGAAGCACATTGCTTTGCTCGGAAGCACCGAATAAAACAATCCCGTTTCGTCAAGATTTAAAAATGTCTTTAGGCTCGTAGCCTTCAATGTGAGCAGGCAGATATTCATTTTTCCACGTGTCCACAGTAAGTGTCTACACTGGAACTCCCACTACAAACCACCCTGCAAACAAGTTTGTGTCTTTGTTTAAAATGGTCGATCCAACCATTTGATACACCATCATTGATGCCCAGTTTGGTGGCAGCTACTTGCATCTTCTCCTGCAATATCACAGTTTATTTGAATGCTGCACATTATTTGTAAACAAATACCGTAGGTGCGTGTATGTTCTATGATGAACACTTCTAACTCGTGGAAGTCAGAGTGGTTGTTTTTATTGCGCAGTGCCAACTTCTCGAGACGTGGAGCACTGCCACGTACTCTAGATCTAAACAATGACCAATCTACGTGGCGCTGTAGTCAGAATCACGTGCCCATGTTTTGACCCCTGTGGTTTGTCGTAACTGCATCATTTTTTTATAAGTTTTCGGTGATGCAATGAGATTTATTTTGTCTACCTGTTGCAGACACATGAAAATGGTTCAAGTAGCAGGAAATCAATATCTCGCGTGTCGTAATTAGCAGGAACTTTATACACAGAAACTAGTGGAGGAAAGATGGGACAGAAAATAATTGATGCAATGTGCAGGAAAGCATAAAAAGTGGTAATGCAAAAATGGGGTTTTACTGTACTTTCCCCTTGCCGTTAGCAATTTTACTGGGCGCATACCAGTCAGTGTACTCTTTAAAATATAGGCAGGTAGGGTGACATTTTTTCAAAGATTGTTTTCAAAAGGTTGTCAAGGCTGCCATTTTAATGGATTTTTATCAGTTTTCACAGAATTTTGATACTTCAAATGGATTGATGGATTTCATCCAAATATTAGGAATATTTTCTATTGTCCATTCACGTATAAGATTTATGTTTTATTTACAAATGACAGTGCACCATAGATGTACACATGCATTACAAGAATGCCTCATGGAGAACTGTATATACAACTTTACCGCGCGCTGTGGCGAGATTTTGAACTACGTGTGAATATTGCTGTTCTGGTTACATAAACGTGGAAGTAATTGATAATGTAAATATTTTTTGTCATCTCTGAGACATTCTTTGGGTTTCATTTATTCACTTATCTTTCTCATAAATCTTTGACTCGGTATTTTCCGTTGTGTAATTTATTTATGTTAACGTATGTGTGTTTTGAAATGTGAAGGGTTTATTGAAGAAATTTTTATGCCAGCAGTAGCATTCTGAAGCATATATCCCACTGAAGAATAAGTTGTGTGTGGTTAATAGCCATAATTACGTGAAAGTGAACATAAAATGTAAAGAATTGCCTAATCGGCTCCATTTAGGCAGCAATGTAAACGAGAGTGGGGAAATGAATTGAGGCAGTGTTCCAATTTGTTTCAAGTTTCATTTTTTGTAATTTGTATTATGATTTTGTAAGGTTTAGTCAGAACACCATGACATTAAACTGTCTAGAATGCCATGCTGCTATTATTTTGGTGTTCTGCTATTATTTTGGTGTAACATAATTCCATAGTTAAAAGTCCACAAAGTCTTTAAATTAACAGTAATTATTCCATAAAATTGTTAGAGGGCTGTTTAGAATTTAAAAATTAACAAAATAAAACATATATGATGTGAAATTGTTACTTAACAAAAGTTGTCATGAGAAAATACCTATTTCAAGAATATTTCAGTAACTTGCTTTGCGAGTATAGGCAATACATATTTGTTTATTGCATTAACCTTGCCCATATGTGTATTTAAATATTCCAAACAGGCAAAACTAATATGGCGACAATTTGGCAGTTTGTATCTACAAAACGGGTCACGTAACCATTTTGTTAACAAAAATTTTTAATTAACACATGTAATGCTATCCTTAACATTTACAGTGGGGGGCTCAATTGTTTGCAATGTCATGGCAACACCGAAACTCTCAAAAAATCCCAGGGCCGAGGGGTTAAACTACTTGCCTCCCACCAAGGCAAACCAGATTCAATCCCCGGCCGAGTCACTCCGGATTTTCGCATGTGGGAATCGTGCTGGGCAATGCTACTTGTTAGCTGGTTTTCTCGGGGATCTCCCATTTCCTCTGCCCTTGCATTCTGGTGCTGCTCCATTCTCACCTCATTTCCTCATCATTGGCTCTGAATTCCTCGTTGTTAAGAGCTACCCAAATCTATCAACTCAACTAATCAATGCCCAAGATCTGACCTGAATTTTTCAAGATATTTAAGGTTAAATGTTTCTAGGTTCCAGGATTTTTGTTGGTTGGATTTAGGATTTATGTTCAGAATCAGTGGTAGCCCTGGATGTGGTGATAGCTCAAGGTGGACAATTTTTCTCAAAAGAAATGTGTGCGTACACACACAACACTAAAGTATTTATTGGTAGGGTCAAAATTTTGTGTTGTTATTTTATGGTAAATTAAATTTTTAAAAGTACTAGATTCAGTTTTATGGGTTTTATTATAGAAGTGTAGTAAACTGAAACTTTTACTGAAACTATGCATTATTAGAGCCAAAATGTTATTTTAACATCAATTTTGTTTTTAAAAATAGTGGGTTTCAGTTCCATTGTTGTAAAAAATATATTATGTTTGCATTAAAAGTTTTTTTCTGTGCAGCGTATCTAATAAAATTAACAATACTGCATTATTGCATGCATACCCACATTGAAAAATTAAATCATGTTTATGTAATTAGGTACGTATGTGTAAGGTATTTATCTGAACTAAGATAATACAAATAAAAAATATCACAATTTGTTTAAAGTTTCCAGACAGTGTTGATTTTTTTTATCACTATCTTACAATGATAGCATGAATCATTTATTGAATGTGCATTTTAGTGGTGGTTCTGTTTTATTGCTTGTTACCACATACCTAATATTGTGTGTGTGAGTTTTCATTGGGCTCTTTGTTTAATACATGCCTGTTAACATTTTAAATTAAAAATTTTGTCTAAATTGCGCAAATTACATAAAATCTTTTCATTTAGAAAATTTAAAAAAGTGACAAATTGCTACAATTATCATAACTCTTGGGCATTTTGTGGACACATTTTCATATTTCCTGCAATAGGATTTGGAACCAAAAAAAAGTATTTCACTCTTTGCGAAATGTGAATTGAATAATGGTTGATTGGGAGACTAAAATTCATGTGATTGTTATATCCACCATACAAAGGTATTTCAGCATGAGCTACCTCTGCAATGAAAGGCAGGAGTAAGGGTGTGTCAGCATTATTACCTGCTTAAAAAACATTTGAAAAAGTTGTTGATGTGTTATGCTGAATGCACCAGCTCTTGTAGTGTTTAAAATCAAGGTGGATTTAACAAACAAAAGCTTTTCACTTTGACCACCAAAATATATTGATAAATAACTGGAGGTGGAAGAACAAACGGGAATAGAAAATCACAAGGAAGTCTAATAAAGCCACAATTAAGAATTCAAATATTGAATTTAATAAACGACATCTTTCCAGCTCTAGTTGTTTATTATGCACGACATTAAAAGCAATTGTTTTTCATACAACCTTTTTGTATGTGATATTTGGCTTAAAAGATAGGCCATAAAAGAAGTGCTAAGAGCAGCTTGTATTATTATGCTTGTAGAGCGTGGACATCCCTGGCCTGGGGTTCGGCCAATCGGAGTACTACCCGTACGTGTACTACAAGATGAACGTAGACATGGTCGACACAAAGGTGTAGCGGGACGTTGGCCTGCTCCCTGCCTCATAGTATTTCTGTTGGTCATTTATGTATCACTGTTATTGCTGAGCCAAGCATGATCATCTCACCTGTTGACAATAATTCAGCAGTAGGAACTTGGCTGGTACTTAAACAGGTCTCGGCCAGGCTTCAGTTATTCCATGTGCAAATGGAATGTGAAGTGTGTAAAAGTGGTTGGTTTAACATTCGAGATTCTTTCAGTGTGATAAGTGTTAGTGGTCATTGACCCTGCATCTCCTACATTCATTATGAGCATCTACATTTGAAATTTTTTTTTCAAATTCTTTGAAAATTAAAATTTATCTAAAATGTGTAATTGATGAAAAAAATACTCTGATACTTAAAGCCAAACCTACTGCTCCATCCTCGTCCAACCAGAGTGTTTCATTTCACATCATCGTAGTAAGTTTATTAGCAGACTTGGTGAAAGTACATTAAAAAGTGACTCTTGTATATAAAACTGTAGATACGTGTTTTCAGTCATTTGTTTTCGCTTAAGTTTTTAATGTGGCAAATTGGGAAAGTGAATGAATTTTATGCTGCATTTTAAGAGGAAGTATGTAATGTTTCTCGTTTTTAGATGGTTTACATTTTGCCTTTTGGAATATTTGAGTGTGTTACGTTTTTATTGTAATCATGTTGGATATTCACAGTGTGTTAAACTCTGTAAAAACACGTTTTGTCATTTTCGTGGATTAGCTTGCATTGAATGTGCTGTTCTAGGTAATAATTGTGGAAAGTTTTAAAAGTCCATACTCAAAAAGTTCTTCGCTCAGCATTTTAACAAGTCATATTTATTACCCTACAGTGTTAATTTTCATGTGTGATTCCTCATAATACAGTACTTCAGTTCCCACCCTGTCCCAATTTTGCTGCAAATGTAGAATACGTGTACAAAGTGTCTGTAACTCATGTACATATAAAGTGTTTCCACACCCCTCCCCCTTGCCAGTACCACGGAATACCCTATATAATTACTTGGGGCTTAAATGCCTAGCAGTATTAGGTCATTTTTGGCATTTCTGTAATATTTTTGGCCCAGTGTTGAAATGTAACATTTGTGTTGTCATTTTTTAAACCATCACCGAGATTAATAGTTTGTCAGTTATTTTTAGATCTCATCCAAGTAACAAGGCAGTGAGTGTGTAATGAATTGCCATTGGCAGCTTGTGTTGTGAGCATGTAAACTTTACATTCCAAAATGATGTTACCTTGTTCCAAAACTAAATAAAAGTAATAAATTACTTTTGTGGGGTGCCAACATTAGTCGTTTTCAGTTACAAATTTATTCCTGCATTTGTGTGGGTGTGTGTGATAATATTTAGGTTTGAAACTGGATTTGTTTTTAACATTTCTATGTTTACAAGTGTTATCAGAAGTCGAAACTAGAGGAATGTTTGTGGTACACATGGTGTTATCTTCCAATGAATAGAACTGTGGTATAGTTTACTGTGATTCCAAACCAATGTACTTTTGCTGGTTTAAGTAATTTCTCTTGTGTTGCATATTGTGTAATAAGACTTTTATATATATACGCGAGGCCCTAATGACATGTGTATATCTCTGCATGGACTACATTCTTGAACTACATGGCGTTGCTGCAAGTAGCTCGTGGCGTCAGTGTGATTAAAGATGGTGACGTGGTAAGTTCGCGACATGCGTGTCCAGCACTATTTTAACCGTTTTTACAGTATTCTCGCAACATTTTTTGGTCTTTCGTGCAGGATTACTAGTGCGTGCTTTCCATGTAGCCGGGATACGTTTTTTCTTAGTTCATTTACGTGTTCTATATAATTCAAGTATTACCTCAATCTTGTAAAACTTACCGCCACCGCTCTGAATCCACTCATCACTGAAGCGTCCTTGAAAAAAAGATGGATTTTTCATCTCATCTAGGGATGTAACAATCTCGATACCAATCTCAATTCTTTTAGTTACAGACAATTACTTCACAAAACTAAATACTATATAGGAGGGTGTGAAATTTAATTATTTAAACTAGGCCATTAGTAGTAGGTCTATTACTAACATAAATAATATAACACGAACAGTGGGAGCATATTCATATGGAATTCCAAATAGTTCAAAAGAGGCATTTGAGAGAATATTGAAATCATACATATATATTAGGGATGGGTCGAATAACAAAAAATATCGGTTCCAGTACCGATTCTAGAATTTAAATATTGGTTCCAGTCAGTAATTGGTTCTATTTTAAATACAGTGTAACCACGCTATAACGAGTATGGCCTATAGCGACACATCCGCTATTGCGATAGTTTTTAAATGCACTGTCATTTTCCATGTCATTTGAAAGGTACTTAACTTTGTTTGTAACGAAAATCTGTCAATGAAGCCTTTCGCTATAGTGATAGGAACATTTGTAAACTCATATTTTTTAAATGATTAAACACGTCGTATCGCAAGTGACATTCGCCCACTTGCCATGCACGAACCAGCCTTTGTTAGTCTGTGTGGCGACACTCGCGTCGGCCGGAGCTACGGTAAGAGGAGTGGGCGGGTGTTGTGAGGGATAAGGAAGATGGTGTTATAGTGGAGGGGAGAGGTACGAATGGGAGTAGAGCTAGTCGAGGCCAAGAAAAGAGGGGTACGCTGGAAAAAAATGCAGAAGGGGGGAGGGGAATGGTAGCGGCAAGATGCTAGCAGCCTGCCGCTCCTTTTATGCTGTACTGTCTAGGTGGTTGACTGCTTAAGTTTAGTTTTAAAAGTATTGGAAATGGATTTTAAATGCCAGAGTTTGTTATAAAAATGTTGTAAATCGTGAAGGCGTGATCCGAGAAAAGTTTTGAAATTTAAAAATTACCTAGTTTTCCATAAACTGTGATTTTAAGTAACTGGTATTTAAAGAATGATTTCACGAGTGATTTTAAGTTGCGGTTTTAATTAGAAATACTATTGAAAGTTTACTAGTATGTTATTTTGTATGTTGAGGGGTTGATTTGGTTAAATTACGCTTATTTCCTCGTGAGTGTCTCACACTGCCGAGCGAGTAAAAGTTTGTCGGAAACTTGGTTTTAAAATATTTAAGTCGCGAAAAGATGCCGAGGGCGTGTAATTAATGATTTAAAACAGTTTGTTTAGTTATTATTCTTTCAATAATACTCAATAATTAGTTTTGAGAAAAAAAATTATGATGTGCTGTAAGATGACAGCCATTTTTCATCACTGCCAAAGCTCAGAGCCGTTAACAACTGCTGCGGGCGGCCGGCTTTACTTTTCTTTTACACGACTTGCTGGTTTGTGTTATAACAATAACTTGCTATAGCGATAATTTATTTTGCCATTGTCGACTATCGCTATAACGCGGTTCCACTGTACTTGCCTTTTGCTTGCAACTTCATTAAACCAATGCAGGTAAAATTCATTAAATGTTTTATTTAACTTATGGAAGAATTGAACAATAACAAAGTCTGAAGATAAGATGTAATGTATACAGATAAACTTGTTGTATAAAATTTATTTAAGGTTAGTAAATATGCAGAAAATTATTATTTTTTACATTAATATGTGGTGATTGTGATATGTTTGGAATATACTTTAATTAAATAACATGTAGCGCTAAATGCCAAAACATTGTGGCATGTTGTACGATAACTGTAACTGTAACCAGTGGTCGTTAAAAGTGTGTCAACAACTGCGGTGGGTGGCTGGCTTCCTTTTTCTTTTTGCTTCTTTTATGGAGTGACGTACTGGTTTTTTTCTGTAGCCAGTAAATACGGTAGTTATTTTTGTAGCGGCAGAGTTTTGCTGTAACTAGATTAATTCATAATGTTTCGTACTAGGTATATCATCATCTCAAAATATTAGTACATTTATTACTGTGTAGAAACGAGAACCGAGAACCGAGTAGTTGTTAACCTAAAGCCGTTTCCGAGTCAAATCTCAAGTACCGGAATAAATTGGAAGCGAAGAACTGAACCGACCCATCCCTAATATATATTTATATATAAATAAATTTATATCTTACTAATATTATAAATGCAAAAATCTGTGTGTGTGTTTGTTACCACTCAGCTCCATAACAGATGAACGGATTTTGATGAAATTTGGTATGTAGATACAGTGGAACCGCGCTAGAACGAGTATGGCCTATAGCGACACATTCACTATTGCGATAGTTTTTAAATGCACAGTAATTTTTTCCCTATCATTTGTAAAGTGCTTAACTTGGTTTATAACAAAAATCTGTAAATGAAGCCTTTCGCTATAGCAATAGGAACATTTGACACACCCGTTCCATCATTTTTTTTTTTTTCNAAAATCTGTAAATGAAGCCTTTCGCTATAGCAATAGGAACATTTGACACACCCGTTCCATCATTTTTTTTTTTTTCAAGTACACAGTTCAAAACTATAAAAATCACCAAACAAAAGTGTTACTGTTAAGATAGCGGGATATATTACAAGGCCTTGACGGCCATAGAATACACGCGGCTAGAAAATATTTGTCGGCAAATCCGAACGTAAATTAGGGCACGAGTTAAGATGAAATTTTATCACTGCTGTATGTGACAATACTAAGATACAACGGCGTATTCACACTATCGTTGTTTATCTAAAAGTTAAAAGTTTTAGAACAGAAATGATAAAAATATACTTCTTATGTTGGGAAACATGTTAACAAATTGCAGTTAAACCGATGCTTGTTTTCATACAAATTACGGAATTGGAATTGAAATTTGGTTCCTCGGAATAATTGCAGACTTACGTTACCCAACTTTGTTTTCTGCAAAATAGAAAGAATTGTATTTCTTTCTGAAGCAATAGCAGCAGCTATCCTCACTAACTGTGCATGTGCAGAACATGTGATTTAAACAAACTAGAATGAGCTGTATCTATGAAATTAGATACAAAACGAATGTGCCTATCAAGGACACTTTTCGTTCACACAGGATAAGTGCAATTTGTGAAGTTATGTGTAGAAATAATTAGAATCGAGGATAGTGTGAATTTTGTTATTTTCTTGTCCAAGATGCAGAAACCGGCAGTGCATGTACAGCAACGAGCAGCCGAGTTCAAAAGTAACGGTCTTTATGCTTTTGATTCTCAAACTCTAATGTGCCGTTTTTGTAACTGCATAGTTGCGTATGAAAAGAAAGCCTCAGTATTAAAACATACAAAAACTCAAAAACATATTAACCTTTTAAACAAACAAAAAGGTGCTGATTCACATGCTCAAGTTCAAACGTCTGTGCTTGCTTGCTTTAGTAGCTCAAAAAGAAGAAAATTGGCAGTTGTTGATCTTGCTATCAAAACAACTGAGGCTTTTGCAAAAGCCAACATTCCGCTTGAAAACCTAGGTGATCCTAGTTTACGAGGATGGATGGCTGAATTTATTGAAGGTAAGTGTAATTTCCAAGTTGATATATTTAACTACAACTTGGCCTGTAGGCCTACTATGGTTTACGCGACTTGCTGGTTTTTTTTTTACCGTGTCGGAATGTCACCCCTAAAAAAAAACTTGTCTCCTCTTTCTTTCTTCTCATCCTGAGAGGCTGGCTATCCTCTGCCTTACACGGAAATAAAGAAGGTTTGGAGGAATTTATCGATCGGCAACATGAATGGGAAAGGGAGTGGAGGGGAAACTTAAACATGTGGAAGCTCTGCTTTGAGGCGTGACAGGTTTGTAAAATGTTGGGTGAAGGGGGGAGAGACAGGAGAAGAAGAGGTAGGTGAAAGAGAGAGACAAGGAGTGAAGTAGCGCGCTGATTGGTAGGCAACTAACTCCATCCCGCAACCCGAAAATTTGGAGGAGGGGAAGAAGAAAGGAGGAAGACACGTTGCGCGCGTCTGCTGGTCGTTACATACACTTCATACGCATAGTTTATGGCATTCTTTAAACACAGGATCTAC
>NQII01001308.1:250612-341742 GCA_002778355.1 Clitarchus hookeri
GTTCAATTGTGTTATAACGACAACTCGCTATAGCGATAATTTATTTTGCCATTGTCGACTATCACTATAAAGCGGTTCCACTGTACTTTAGGTCATGGAATAGGACATGATACTTTTTTATCCAGGAAAATTGTATGGTTCCTGTGGAATAACAACAAAACCTAATTCTGAAATTGCTGGGAACGTGACCAAAATATTGTTATACTTTGTGAAGAGACTACAGATACAAAAGGAAGATGTGCGTTTGTTGTGCTTTTTAAGATTTGTTCAGACAATTTAACAGAACCAGTTTTAAAGTTAGGTGCAGTAAACATTCTGGAGAAAGCAGATGCAACGACATGCTCTCAGGCTATGAATTAGTGTGTTAATAAATACGGTGTCAATTTAAAAAACATTCAAGTAATTGTTACAGACTCGGCATGTTACATGACTAAATGTGTGACATCAATGCAGGTCCTTTTTGGAGAGCATATGGGTCAGTACTGGGCCCACAAATTGGCATTAGTAGGTCACATCTTTTGCATTGAACACTGAAGTAAATGAGGCTGTGGTAAAAGTCAAAACCACAGTTTTGAATACAAGAAAAAGAAAGCATCATTATGTGCAATATCTAGCTGAACATACAACTAAAGCAGGAAATCTGTTCCCAATACCAGTGAACACCCGATGGAACTCGTGGTTCAGAGCAGTGTTTTATTTGTCAGAAGACATTAACTTCTTCAAGTTCGATGAAATGTAGGCCATCAACAACAGTGGTATTGTCTATACCGTATAAGAAGACCACTTTCTGACAGTCAGTGAGTGGCAAATTGATGTATACTAAACAAACAAAGTCCCATTTACAAAATCCTGTATCAGCTGATGCACGATTGAACAAAAGTTAAAATTACGTTGGCTATTCTGAGTGCACTGCCAATGCACATCAGAAAAGCAGAAAATACGCGGATAAGAAAGAGTTCTTAGATTTATTAATACATTTTATTTTACAGGGTTGCAAAACAATGGTTGTTAGTGTTAAAAACTAAACTGCGTGATAATGTAGTTATGTATAGGTGTTCACAATGAAATTTACAATAGAACAATTTGACGTGGAAAAGTTTTCTGAAATTGTGATAACTTCAGAAAGCTTTTTCACGTCGTATCATCCATCTCCAACCTCGCCTTCAACACGTCCTTGATATTAATTCCAAAAGCAAACAGAAAGATTGCATAATATTGTTGAATTATTTTTTCTAATAATTTGACATAATTTGACGAAACTACACGAATTTGAAATATATTTCCAGCCCGTAATATAAGAACTATCAACTTTAAAAAATACGCCATCTGTTGACCAAAAAAAGGGTTGCTCAAACTTTGCAGTGATGTGCTGTGCACTCTATCTGTCAAGATATTGTGTGAGGTATTACCAGCCAGAAATGAAACACATTCCTGCGCGATATATAACGAATTTACAAACAGGTGCCAATAGTTATATTTTTCCCACGAACTCTGCATAATTTTTAAAGTAACATATATTTCATGTACAACGATTTGGAGTAAAAGTAATTTATATTCGGCCGGTAATCGTTCGTCTACGTAAATTATACGCCATATTGTTCTCATGAAACCAATCTCCTTGTTTGTAGAAAGTGAGACGCGTGAATAGTTTTTAAGCAATTCTAATGTTATTCCACGTCACATATTTCCAACTCGAATATATTAGCTATAACGTCGAAAGTGTGATAATAGATACAACAGACCGTCTCGCAAATGTTACCCCAAATTCACTATCTCGGACAAATTAAAAAAGAGTTAGCAAATATGTAATTATTTGCAACATATTATGTGTTTACTTTTATAACCTACTTATTTTTTTAGACAGATGTCAGTCTTAAAATTTGTTTAGCATTTCAGTACAATAAGAAGTGGATTAGCTGACAGCGTGTTGATAAAAAAATACAGCCCCGACTTGACGGACCAGCTGATGGCGGAAGGATACATAGATGTAAACAGTGGTGCTACTTTCGCCAAGCTGTCAAAAAGTGGCCTTATATGGTACAGAATATATTAACTACCTAGCTTGACTTTCAGAATAAGATGTGAACGTGGTTCTTGCTCAGTGCACATTTGTAAAAACCCATGCAGCTGATATTGTAGACCTTCTCACAAAACTTGGAGGCTCAGTGCGCCACAGCACACATGCTATATGGCTGGCTAAACAATTTGTTGAAAGGGTTTGATGTCACATCAAAAGGTATATTGGATTCCCAGTTTGAAACTCTGATTTCATCAGACTCTTCTCTCACCACCACTGAAAAAGCACTTGTAAAACAGAAATGCCAAAAAGCATCAACTCTTGCAATGACCAAACTGCAAAGTTTGAGATTGGTGATCCAAGTGTGCACATTTTTAAGGCAACGAACAAGTTTTTTTTAGTTCAAAAAACATTTTATTGAATGAAACTAAGTGTTTTGCGTGTTTTTGATCAAATTCCTATATTCAATGGAATGGATATTTCTGTTCGATACAAGGGCTATGAATTTTTTTAAAGAAACTGTTCAAGATGTGGTCAGGGAAGAAAAAGAACCAGATGTAGCAAAATTACTGGTGGCTTTGGGAGTAGAATATAAATAATTTACTTCAGCTGCACTGAAGGCTATATGGTTGCCTTCCAGCAATGTCGACATTGAGCGCCTTCTTAGCCACTACAATTTAGTAGTTACTGACTGAAGGCAAAATTTGAAAGAAGAGAATATAGAAATCCATGCTTTTGTTTGATGACTAACTGTTGACCTTTTACAAGCAGCTATGACAACATGTTTAAGTAAATTATATACATTTTATGTAGATACGTATTACCTTACTGATTTTTTCTGTGAAGGTGCACATTCTGTTTGTTAGCAGTTTTTATAGTTATTCTTTACAGTTATAATTATAATTTCACATTTTTAATAATGCTTATGGTGTAGTAAAAATGTTCATAATTTAAAAAATAAATTTTTGATGCATAAAAGGTTGTATGCTGCATAAAAAAATAACACCTATTTTATAGGTAAAAAAAACAGCTCTTAAGAAAAATAACACCAATTTTTTCAGGTCTCTACTAAAAGGTCATGCGACCTGAATTAGTTGACAAAATGATGACGTACTTGGTATTTTAGTAATTTGTTTTTAGTAGTTTGTGTGGGAATGGAATTTTGCCATCTGGAAAAATTTGGGCGGGAAACTTAAATTTCCTGGGAGAATTCTGTAAAAAATAGGGAAATATTGTGGGTTGCTAGACCTAGTGAATAACATTCTATCATGACTTATTTCATTAAAACAACAAAAAAAATAAACATAGAATGATGACTGTATGTGCTAAAAAATTAGATTCGAGCTAGAAGAGTCGTATGGTTTTATATTTTTATACACTTAGTTGTTGCGTTAGGAAATAATCCTCTGTATTTGCAGCACTTATTAAAAATACCTCCTTTAATTTTAATAGGAAAATTCCGTATAATATTGTTTAAATAATAAAAAAATATTTGACTTACGACATATTAAAACAAAAATATAACTTTAAATTTGTTTAAAAACATTGCCTTGATGTTTTCAGTTTGCTACTATTTTCAATATAATTTCATGACGTCCGCTAAGAAACTTTTGACATTTTTGGTAGTAAAATGTGCACACATTGACACAAATTTACTTTCATTGGAAGTGTTAATGTCTGTGAATGCATACGCTTTGTATCACGTAGTGCACCTGCAATCGGAGCCAAGTATCATCGGGCAGGTTATGAATGTAACATACCGAATATGTATGCTAACACAGCCAATTTCTCTATCAATAATGAAATGAAAAGTAGCTAAGTAAATTAATTATATTTTTTCATATAGCAAATTTGCTACATTTGGGTTGGTCAACGTCCCGGCAACGAGTGAGCACAAAACACAATTAAAAACAAACCCATTCCGAACAAAAAAAAAACGAAGACAATTTGTTGGCGTGTTACAAATCGTTTTAACCAAACCCATATTAAAAAACACCACGTTCGATCTCTGTAAAATAGTTCAACAGTTGGAGTCGAATCAAACCTTCATCGTATACTAGCTTATTTAGACGCGAATGTTTAGGTTATGCATATCAAAACTTGCGTCCCACATACACCAGTAATCAATTGTGAAACCTTTATTATTCGTGTTTACAAGGGACCTACTGAGAAAAAAAAACTCGGCATGCGGGAAAACTCAATTTATTTTCATCCTTTGGTATACTGAGTTGATTGCCTGTAATGAACAGTGGGCATATCTTAAATACTGGNCATTTAGACCACTCTCTTAAAAAAAAAAAATTATTTTCATCCTTTGGTATACTGAGTTGATTGCCTGTAATGAACAGTGGGCATATCTTAAATACTGGATGAAAAACATATTTCAATCATTAAATATAAGTATTGTATTATAAAATATTGAAATGTACTTAATTTTGAAAATCTGCCGAATGCTTACATAAAATTCACTAAATTTCTGCCAAATGNTTTACATAAAATCAACTAAATTTCTGCCAAATGTAAAAAAAAAGTGGCAACAATCAAACAAAATTTTTTTAAAAACAATGATTTAAAATAGAATCATGCTAAAAATTGTTAAAATCTAAGTACAGTAATAAAGTATTATACTTAATTTCATCATAATAATAATGCATTTTATATATTTTTTTTACTCTCCTTTGGAGGCAAATTTAACACAGTTTTTGAGTAAGACATGTAAAAATTCGATTTTTTTTAAAATTGTATTTCACTCCCCTAAACATTCTGTTGCCCGCTAAATGTTTTTGAATTTCGCCAAATTAAACGCAGTCTGCCAAGTTGACAACACTCGCCATCTTGTGTGACAGTTGATATCACTGCATTACTCTTAAAAAAAGTTACTAGTGTAATTTATATGGTTATTTACCGTACTGACCTAAAAATTATTACGTTTCCATTGTGGAACGAGAGTAAAGTTCAAATCCGTTCCGTCCATTATGAATGTCTGGTTCTGGTCCATACCACATCCATTAAACATATGTGTTTTATTTGCACGAATATTCGTTTGCTGACAGTGCTACTGAGCATCTCCAACCCTTGCTTAAGACCTGTGAGGACCAGCAGTCTTACCGTGGGAGCCAGCCAGCAGCAGCAGTTGAGCCAGGTTCTACCCCGGGTGAAGTCCACTGTCGGTAAGAGTGCCTTTGTCCACACCATCAGTGCATAGAGCTGTTATCATCACACCTGACTTTGTGCCGTACCATAGGGCTTCTCACCCCAACCTATATCTGAGGTGGCTGGAAGGAGCTAAGGAAAACTGGGAGGTGAGAGCTCACCAGTTNACTTTGTGCTGTACCATAGGGCTTCTCACCCCAACCTATATCTGAGGTGGCTGGAAGGAGCTAAGGGAAACTGGGAGGTGAGAGCTCACCAGTTGTCGGGCGGCGTAAACTCGGTCCCGAGGAGAGGGGCAGCTTAGGGCACACGGCACTGGGTTGCAGAGCAACTGACTAGGTTTAAAGGCAGTAGCTGCCCCCAAGCGCTCCACCTTTCACCACTTCTATGGGTGAAGGGCCTACAGGGAAGTACTACAGTCTATACTAAGGAGAAGCAGGCGATGAGTTCCCAGGCTAAGAGTGCAACCAGAAGGGGATTAGGCCAACCAGAATAAGTCCTGTCACTCCAACTGGCGAAGTTCAACACTGGATGGAACGGGGTAGCTGATCTGGATGTCTAGCTGCTTTGTGGTGCGTGTTCCTAGAGGTCTGGGCTCTGTCGTACATGCGCCCCAAGTACCTTTGCGTACCTGGTCCACGGTACAGGTCTAATGAGTTCTGCTTTATGACGCGCATGTGTCCGGTTAAGGGTAGGCCGCAGTCATTCACTAGTTTCTGTAAATAGTTTTCAAGACGCGGTCTGCTTCTCCTTAATAGGTTTGACGTCTATGATGAAGGAAGTCACAATCACGCTAGAATAAGTACTTGGGGTTAAGTAAGATAACGTGTTTATTCCCCAGATGAATAGATACAGTGGCTCGTACTACATCCTAACTATCAATGAACTGTAACCAGCGGAAGTAGACTACGATAAACCANTAATAGATACAGTGGCTCGTACTACATCCTAACTGTCAATGAACTGTAACCAGCGGAAGTAGACTACGATAAACCAGGTGAAGGGGACTGGGGCTAAACTAAACAAAAGTAAAAAAACAATCTAGGTAACTAAGACTACAACTGACCCTAACTAATGTATGCTGTTGTCCATAAGAGACTCGGGGTACACTACCAAANTATGATGAAGGAAGTCACAATCACGCTAGAATAAGTACTTGGGGTTAAGTAAGATAACGTGTTTATTCCCCAGATGAATAGATACAGTGGCTTGTACTACATCCTAACTATCAATGAACTGTAACCAGCGGAAGTAGACTACGATAAACCAGGTGAAGGGGACCTGGGGCTAAACTAAACAAAAGTAAAAAACAAGCTAGGTAACTAAGACTACAACTGACCCTAACTAATGTATGCTGTTGTCCATAAGAGACTCGGGGTACACTACCAAAGTGGTAGTGAGTGTAATGGCGGTCAAAGATTTTTTCGGGCGTCGCTGGGCTAAGGTCTGGGAGACTTCTGGTCTCTTGTTAGGAAAGCTGTAGGCAGAAAGCTCCAGCACTCGAGGTGGTGGAGCGAACTGCTGAATATCAACTGGCGTTTCTTGGCTTTGCGATTGCATATAGCAGGCTGCGGGTCCCCTTGGCTGGTCAGGTATATTTGTGCTAGAGCTCCTTCCCTAGCGGCACAGGCCGCATTCTCTTGGGGGAGACTGGAAGTGCAGTTCTACATTTGAGAGGGTTGCGTTGCTGCTGCAAACTTAGGGGCAGTGCTTGGCTTCGTGGCTAGCTTCTGTCGCACGCGGGGGTGATTACTGGACACGTGGAACCTTGACATAATGGCATAGGCATAGACGGCCTCGGCTGCCGTCGCCTTGGGTCATCTTTGCCTAGGGGTGTGCAGGTTGGATCTGAAAGCAAGTCGTTCTGGGTTCAAACCTTGCTTGAGCTGACGAAGTAGTAATTAATAATTATGTCAGCACGCGTCGTGCGTCAAGACTGTATACAACAGAAGTTACCTTGTGCTGACATAAGGTGTACTTTCCCTTCCCACAAAGTTCTGGACAATATGACAGAAAAAAAGGGGGTGCAATAGAAACTGTTAATCCCATTTTAAAATATATTTACTGGAACATATCTTTGACAAAATTGTACACAGTTACAAGAGACATTCACAAGCTGATGACAGTTTAGATATTTTTTTTTTTATACAGGAAGCACTACATTTCAGCTTTCAATAACTCACATACTTATCTCTTCTGCAATGGTTTTGTAAATAATTTGTGCATAGCCTGTGATAAGTCTATTAATAGTTGTACTCTGCATGCATATATTTTCACTGACAAATCATCACACTAGAAATACTCATGTGTCTACTGGAAATGAAGTCGAAAACTTAATTTTCACCCTCTGTATGCAGTTTGGGGCAGAGTAAAATCTGCCAAAAAAAAAAAAAACCTCTTGCTACTTGTGGGGAAGCATCACGCTGGACTCAACAGTTTCCTACACAAAAAGAAAAGACAATATTATTTTATGTAAATAATGTCCAACAGAGTACAATAACCTCTCATTCTCTCTCTTCTGCACGTGCGCGCACACTTCTCACAAAAGCCATTATAACTTATTCTATCTGTTAATGCTGTTTTTACTATACTTATAAGTAAAAAAATGACCATATATTAAATACATTAACACATTCCCCTTAGATTACATAGTGCCAAGAGTGTCAAATTTACATATAGTTATCGTTTTTCAGGGGCCTTTCAAAAAATTTCCAAACATCCAGGATTTTGGTAAATTAGTAAATGACATGTATTAACAATTACTTCTAACCTTATTAAACTTCAGGTTGAGTTCATATCTGTTAATAAAGTTTAACTAATAAACACAATAAAACTTGNACTTCTAACCTTATTAAACTTCAGGTTGAGTTCATATCTGTTAATAAAGTTTAACTAATAAACACAATAAAACTTGGAATTTTTAAGACTTGCACTATTGAATTTGTATTAAAAAACATTTCACCTCAACTTGCCTAGATAAAGAATACCACACCTCAAAGTATTGTACACAAGTGATCGTACAAACGCAATCCGAATTTTGGCTATCTTGTGCACACTCAATCAGCTAATAGCATGCTGAGTTATCAATTGAGCAGCATTTTCACGGCATGTGAGATAATTAATCACTCAAAACCATGTCCTCTGATTTTCCTGTACACATGCGCCTGTCACGAGTTATGTGGCACAAGGTACGTATGCTTTACTTGGTGACAAAAGGTGTCAAATAGGCNTACACATGCGCCTGTCACGAGTTATGTGGCACAAGGTACGTATGCTTTACTTGGTGACAAAAGGTGTCAAATAGGCCCTTCCAGGATATCAGTTTATTCATAAGACATGTGTCTATTGAAATAAATTAATATAGAGTCATTAATCTCCCTGAAAGAAGCCAGTGAAAATAAACTTCATGCTTGGTAAGATGTTCAAACAATTTTTGGGGACATGCTGCTGGAATATCATTGTATTCGGAAGATGCTGCCTATTGAGTGTAATTTAATATTTTGTTAAAAAATAATGTTGGTTTTGTGCCAAATATAATAAAACATGAACTTTAGGAAAAAAAATGACCATTAAACACAAAAGAAAATGTCTTTGCTTTGAAATACTACAGCGATGTTACGGTGCAACTAATTGAGTAACAGGTAATGGTGATAAGATTTCTGCAATCTGACAGAGTTGGAAACGTGTAAGAACAGCACAGTGCCGTAGTGGATTACAGTTTCGCACTACGTGACTGCAGTGATCTTGTTAGAGGTCAAACATGACGGAGCACTTGCCCACTCTGTGGTGCAGTGCTCTTTCGACAGAATAACAGTGCCTCCTTAGAACTGAGATCACATGATAAGTTTTTATTTAATGCTACATGGACACTACCGATTCCTCTCTTGCCAGGTGTGTAAGAGTAGGAAGCAAGCACGTAGCCGAGAGAGAGGATGCAGTTTTTATTTATTTTTATATAATAGTTTGTCGTCTTGCTGGTATGTAAAAGGTGCCATGCTCTAGCCAAGTTTGTAAGGGGAGGAAGCAAGCTCGCGCCCGACTGCCTAACTCCTGAGCAGCAGCTGAGTTGGAAAGCACCATGCTAACACATTTCACACCCAGTTATTAGATGTTTGCATAAACAACCAGCTTAAAAACTATCATTGCGTGAGACATTAAGTGACCGGACCAAACGATTTTTCTATTGATGCAATATTCTATAAATGATTTGAGCATATAATTTTTTTTTTATCATTATTTATAAAGGAATTTTGCCGGGACCACTGAAAATGTTCCACGATATGGTTTTTTGGTATTCCCTCTTATTTTTCAAAGCAATGTAGTATCAACTGGTCTGGTTGTACGTTGGGCTGTGAGATCATCCATTTGGTCTCTGCTGGAGGGTATGGAGGCATTCCATACTCCACCACTTCCATATCCTCTGCTGAAACTGTGTAATGAGTTGTCACCTCTCCAAGCGGTTTTAGAGNATTCCATACTCCACCACTTCCATATCCTCTGCTGAAACTGTGTAATGAGTTGTCACCTCTCCAAGCGGTTTTAGAGGGATCTTCAGATTTGTTATGGTCTGGTATGGCAGTCAACGCCTTTTCCATAAGGAAATGCCCTGAGCCAGCAGCGTAGCAGACTCCTCCGAGGTGAGCAGCTGGGTTCCCCNCAACGCCTTTTCCATAAGGAAATGCCCTGAGCCAGCAGCGTAGCAGACTCCTCCGAGGTGAGCAGCTGGGTTCCCCACTACTTCTTGAAGTGTTGCTTTACATTTTAGGCACAGAGGCAAACAAAATAAGGGATGGCTGGTGGGTTGAAGTGCCACCAGATCCCACACTGGGTTGGCTCAGAGGACGTGTTGCTTATTTTCTCCTGACAAAAGAATGTTATACAATTCCTTCAAATAGCAGTGCCCTCTAACAAAGTTAGTGCCATTGTATGAGAATATCTCTGTAGGGCTTCCTTATTTCAAAGCTGCTGGAATGCTTCTGCCGACAGGTACGTTACAATTTCCCGATGTATTGCTTTGGTGGCCATACAAAAAACCAAGCACAGNGGAATGCTTCTGCCGACAGGTACGTTACAATTTCCCGATGTATTGCTTTGGTGGCCATACAAAAAACCAAGCACAGGGTCCTCCTCTACTCTGTAGTGCAGATCATCAAAGTATGCACTACTCAGCTCGGTCTATCATAATCTGGTGAAACATCTTGCACACATCGGCCATAAGTGCCACAGATGAAATTTAGAATGATTTCCAATGTCCTCCTGCAGTTTAGGGCCATGGAGTAGCAGGCTGTTCAATGATGGTCCATTTGTGGTGGTGGATGAATAAAAAAATACACATCTTGGTGGACACACTTTCCTCTTTAACCACAGCTTGATGTGCAATGATGTAAGCAGGGTGATTATGCACATAAAAGGTTAGGTTCCCTGAACACTCACCACTCTATGACATTAAGTGTCTAATAATATAGGTCATGTGACCCAACCATTTGTATTCGTCCATANTGAACACTCACCACTCTATGACATTAAGTGTCTAATAATATAGGTCATGTGACCCAACCATTTGTATTCGTCCATGAACTTTTGATATTGTAGCCTCAACTCTGATGATCTTTTGAATTTATGCTCAAGTCCATGGAGTCCACTTAGAGCCAAACAGCATGAACTACCTACATCATCTTTGTCAGTCTGGAAGAAAAACCTTTAGTACTTATTTGTCATCGTCTGTGAGTGTTCACAAAATGATCACACTGCTGTTCTGCAGAGGGTAGTTGGGTGTGTGGAATCTCATAGACTTCCTAGAACCTCTGCAAGGCCAAATCCAGAGAGGTGTCTTTACACCAGTAATGAAGTCGTCTGCGGTCGGGAAGTGGGTTCACATGGAGCATTACACATAATTACCCACCTGAACACCATATGGAATGCATGTGAATGTGTAACGATATTACATCCAATCATAGGTTCAGCAACATCTCCACAACACCTGGTGTGGCAAGCTGTAGATGTGCCAAGGGAAGGCTTTTTAAATGCACTAAATTTCTTGTGGCAATTAGCACTGATGGTAAATCATTAGTTATTCTGGGTAAAATTTATGTGTTACTACCAACGCTTTCATGTGAGACTACCTCAAATGTGAGATACTTGTGTCTAATGCCTTTCAAGTCCCAAACATTGCACGCAGGCTTCTGTTATAAAGGTGGATTGTGATGCTCCATCCAATAAGGTTCGTACTACCCAATACTGACTTGCATTGTCCCTGACCCGGATAAGGGCAGTCTTTAAGAACACTGTAATTGACTGTGCAGCACTCTGTTGTCCTTGGGAAAAACACATGGCAATGGTGGGGGGGCTTCTTGTGCCAGTTTTTTTTTTACCACAACTGGCAATGGATTATCTTCTACTCTTACTATTTTGCCATCTTGGATGTGGATCAGGGTACTNGCATATAGCAGGCTGCAGGTCCCCTTGGCTGGTCAGGTATATTTGTGCTAGAGCTCCTTCCCTAGCGGCACAGGCTGCATTCTCTTGGGGGAGACTGGAAGTGCAGTTTTACATTTGAGAGGGTTGCGTTGCTGCTGCAAACTTAGGGGCAGTGCTTGGCTTCGTGGCTAGCTTCTGTCGCACGCGGGGGTGATTACTGGACACGTGGAACCTTGACATAATGGCATAGGCATAGACGGCCTCTGCTGCCGTCTCCTTGGGTCATCTTTGCCTAGGGGTGTGCAGGTTGGATCTGAAAGCAAGTCGTTCTGGGTTCAAACCTTGCTCGAGCTGACGAGACGTCATGTGAATATGCGGCGAAGTAGTAATTAATAATTATGTCAGCACGCGTCGTGCGTCAAGACTGTAAGGTGTACTTTCCCTTCCGACAAAGTTCTGGACAATATGACAGAAAAAAAAAGGGGTGCAATAGAAACTGTTAATCCCATTTTAAAATATATTTACTGGGACATATCTTTGACAAAATTGTACACACTTACAAGAGACATTCACAAGCTGGTGACAGTTTAGATTTTTTTTTTTATACAGGAAGCACTACATTTCAGCTTTCAATAACTCGCATACTTATCTCTTCTTGCATAACTGATGCAACAGCAATGGTTTTGTAAATAATTTGTGCATAGCCTGTGATAAGTCTATTAATATTTGTACTCTGCATGCATATATTTTCACTGACAAATCATCACACTAGAAATACTCATGTGTCTACTGGAAATGAAGTCGAAAACTTAATTTTCACCCTCTGTATGCAGTTTGGGGCAGAGGAAAATCTGCCAAAAAAAAATCTCTTGCTACTTGTGGGGAAGCATCACGCTGGACTCAACAGTTTCCTACACAAAAAGAAAAGACAATATTATTTTATGTAAATAATGTCCAACAGAGTACAATAACCTCTCATTCTCTCTCTTCTGCACGTGCGCGCACACTTTTCACAAAAGCCATTATAACTTATTCTATCTGTTAATGCTGTTTTTACTATACTTATAAGTAAAAAATGACCATAGATTAAATACATTAACACATTCCCCTTAGATTACATAGTGCCAAGAGTGTCAAATTTACATATAGTTATCGTTTTTCAGGGGCCTTTCAAAAAATTTCCAAACATCCAGGATTTTGGTAAATTAGTACATGACATGTATAAACAATAACTTCTAACCTTATTAAACTTCAGGTTGAGTTCATATCTGTTAATAAAGTTTAACTAATAAACACAATAAAACTTGGAATTTTTAAGACTTGCACTATTGAATTTGTATTAAAAAACATTTCACCTCAACTTGCCTAGATAAAGAATACCACACCTCAAAGTATTGTACACAAGTGATCGTACAAACGCAATCCGAATTTTGGCTATCTTGTGCACACTCAATCAGCTAATAGCATGCTGAGTTATCAATTGAGCAGCATTTTCACGGCATGTGAGATAATTAATCACTCAAAACCATGTCCTCTGATTTTCCTGTACACATGCGCCTGTCACGAGTTATGTGGCACAAGGTACGTATGCTTTACTTGGTGACAAAAGGTGTCAAATAGGCTCTTCCAGGATATCAGTTTATTCAGAAGCCATGTGTCTATTGAAATAAATTAATATAAAGTCATTAATCTCTCTGAAAGAAGCCAGTGAAAATAAACTTCATGCTTGGTAACACTTACAAGTGGCTTGATGTTCAAACAATTTTTGGGGACATGCTGCTGGGATATCATTGTATTCGGAAGATGCTGTCTATTGAGTGTAATTTAATATTTTGTTAAAAAATATATAATTAAACATGAACTTTAGGAAAAAATGACCATTAAACACAAAAGAAAATGTCTTTGCAAAAAATAATTACGGTTGAAAATTTATTGCACAGCATTTTTAGGCGAAACCATTTGCTTTGATATACTACAGCGATGTTCTGGTGCAACTAATTGAGTAACAGGTACTAGTGATAAGATTTCTGCAATCCGACAGAGTTGGAAACGTGCAAGATCAGCACAGTGCCGTAGTGGATTACAGTTTCGCACTACGTGACTGCAGTGATCTTGTTAGAGGTCAAACATGACGGAGCACTTGCCCACTCTGTGGTGCAGTGCTGTTTCGACAGAATAACAGTGCCTCCTTAGAACTGAGATCACATGATAAGTTTTTATTTAATGCTACATGGACACCACCGATTCCTCTCTTGCCAGGTGTGTAAGAGTAGGAAGCAAGCACGTAGCCGAGAGAGAGGATGCAGTTTTTATTTATTTTTATATAATAGTTTGTCGTCTTGCTGGTATGTAAAAGGAGGAAAAAAGGTGCCATGCTCTAGTCAAGTTTGTAAGGGGAGGAAGCAAGCTTGCGCCCGACTGCCTAACTCCTGAGCAGCAGCTGAGTTGGAAAGCACCACGCTAACACATTTCACACCCAGTTATTAGATGTTTGCATAAACAACCAGCTTAAAAACTATCATTGCGTGAGACATTAAGTGACCGGACCAAACGATTTTTCTATTGATGCAATATTCTATAAATGATTCGAGCATATAATTTTTTTTTATCATTATTTATAAAGGAATTTTGCCGGGACCACTGAAAATGTTCCACGATATGGTTTTTTGGTATTCCCTCTTATTTTTCAAAGCAAGTATCAACTGGTCTGGTTGTACGTTGGGCTGTGAGATCATCCATTTGGTCTCTGCTGGAGGGTATGGAGGTATTCCATACTCCACCACTTCCATATCCTCTGCTGAAACTGTGTAATGAGTTGTCACCTCTCCAAGCGGTTTTAGAGGGATCTTCAGATTTGTTATGGTCTGGTATGGCAGTCAACGCCTTTTCCATAAGGAAATGCCCTGAGCCAGCAGCGTAGCAGACTCCTCCGAGGTGAGCAGCTGGGTTCCCCACTACTTCTTGAAGTGTTGCTTTACATTTTAGGCACAGAGGCAAACAAAATAAGGTATGGCTAGTGGGTTGAAGTGCCACCAGATCCCACACTGGGTTGGCGAAAGAATGTTATACAATTCCTTCAAATAGCAGTGCCCTCTAACAAAGTTAGTGCCATTGTATGAGAATATCTCTGTAGGGCTTCCTTATTTCAAAGCTGCCGGAATGCTTCTGCCGACAGGTACGTTACAATTTCCCGATGTATTGCTTTGGTGGCCATACAAAAAACCAAGCACAGGGTCCTCCTCTACTCTGTAGTGCAGATCATCAAAGTATGCACTACTCAGCTCGGTCTATCATAATCTGGTGAAACATCTTGCACACATCGGCCATAAGTGCCACAGATGAAATTTAGAATGATTTCCAATGTCCTCCTGCAGTTTAGGGCCATGGAGTAGCAGGCTGTTCAATGATGGTCCATTTGTGGTGGTGGATGAATAAAAAAATACACATCTTGGTGGACACACTTTCCTCTTTAACCACAGCTTGATGTGCAATGATGTAAGCAGGGTGATTATGCACATAAAAGGTTAGGTTCCCTGAACACTCACCACTCTATGACATTAAGTGTCTAATAATATAGGTCATGTGACCCAACCATTTGTATTCGTCCATAAACTTTTGATATTGTAGCCTCAACTCTGATGATCTTTTGAATTTATTCTCAAGTCCATGGAGTCCACTTAGAGCCAAACAGCATGAACTACCTACATCATCTTTGTCAGTCTGGAAGAAAAACCTTTAGTACTTATTTGTCATCATTTGCACGTTTGTGAGTGTTCACAAAATGATCACACTGCTGTTCTGCAGAGGGTATAGTTGGGTGTGTGGAATCTCATAGACTTCCTAGAACCTCTGCAAGGCCAAATCCAGAGAGGTGTCTTTACACCAGTAATGAAGTCGTCTGCGGTCGGGAAGTGGGTTCACATGGAGCATTACACATAATTACCCACCTGAACACCATATGGAATGCATGTGAATGTGTAACGATATTACATCCAATCATAGGTTCAGCAACATCTCCACAACACCTGGTGTGGCAAGCTGTAGATGTGCCAAGGGAAGGCTTTTTAAATGCACTAAATTTCTTGTGGCAATTAGCACTGATGGTAAATCATTAGTTATTCTGGGTAAAATTTATGTGTTACTACCAACGCTTTCATGTGAGACTACCTCAAATGTGAGATACTTGTGTCTAATGCCTTTCAAGTCCCAAACATTGCACGCAGGCTTCTGTTATAAAGGTGGATTGTGATGCTCCATCCAATAAGGTTCGTACTACCCAATACTGACTTACATTGTCCCTGACCCGGATAAGGGCAGTCTTTAAGAACACTGTAATTGACTGTGCAGCACTCTGTTGTCCTTGGGCAAAACACATGGCAATGGTGAGAGGCTTCTTGTGCCAGTTTTTTTTACCACAACTGGCAATGGATTATCTTCTACTCTTACTATTTTGCCATCTTGGATGTGGATCAGGGTACTATGCTGTCACAGACAGTTGAAGCACAACTTGTTAGCCATCACTCTCTTCTTCTTCTTCTCCTCTGGTTGTCATAGATATGAAGACTTGGTACTTATTTACAGTGTGCACCGTTGCCTTCCATAAACACTTTCCTGAACTTGCACTAATGTAGTCTTAATGGGGTCAGCTTATAAGAACTCTCCATCTCAGTAGGTCTGCCAAAACTTGTTTCTGGTGTGTGAATTTCCGGTTGTCACTAGCCACCAACCCTCTCACTGCTAATAACTGCACGTGCACTGCCACCACTGCTTTTTGCTCTGAAAACTTAAGCAACTTGGCATAACTTGACATGTCCTCCTCGGCTCTCAAGAACTCAATGTTAAAGAGCCGTCCTGTCCAAATCTCTTCACTCACTCAAATGCCCACCATAGTGGTGGGTCCAACTTCTTAAGCAAAATATTAATGAGTAAAAAATTCCACAAACAACAAACTTTTGATCCTTTAAAGCATCCCAATTTTCCTCCACCCTTGTGATAAATTTGACAAGCACTGCCTCATTACGACTGTCTACTGCTGGGAGATGCAACATTTTCTTGCACATGAACTGTAGCTGCAATTCTAATACTTCTGCACCTTTTCTCCAAAAGTTGCCATACCACACTGTAATTGCTGTCGATTATGGCAACATTACTAACCAGTTCATGGGCATCACCTTGCAGCTTGAATTCCGTGCCAATCGGCAGACATATTATCAGTTGATGATGTGACCTCTCTGTACTCCTTGCCCTTAATTTGTAATAAATCTTCAGTGATTCGCAGACCACATACTCCTTGCTCTTAATCTTAATTTGTTATACATCTTCTGTAATTTGCAAACCACAACTTCATGTATCAAAATCTTATAATTTTGATGGGTTTTCCTGCGAAGCCTCGTTAAGTTCTTGAGCTTAATTTTTTTGGGACAAAAGGTAGTTGAACATTACAAACTGTAACTGTTCCATTGCTGCAGCCATATTGGCTGTAAAAGTCCATAATTCGTGTTTTGGTTATATCAGTCTTGAATAGAAGACTGTACAAATACGTACTTGCTTGAATCGGCTTAGTCATGCATTGATGTAGCGATAAGCAAACACAACCTTTCCATTAGGGTAGGTAATTAATTTTCTTGCATGCTGCTCGAGAACACCCTATTTCTCAAAATTTATCTCAAGTTTCGAAATTTTGCACAACTGTAAAAATAATGTATTTATAAACGTATACATTTTAAAATTTTTAATTTTGTGAATTGGCAATAGTACATCTTTGCCAAATCACATAGGACCTATATGCACAAAATAAAGTATTTGTGTGTTTATAATAGGCACTCAAGTGAAATCAATAGTGTGCATCATAATAAAAATAGATGGACTGAATAAAATGGCTGTGCTTGTTTGGTCTGTTGCAGTGTGATTTAATTCAACTTCAATGATAGCATATTTGTTCTGTCAACAGTGGAAAAATATGATATTGGAAGATTTCGATACTGAAAATAGGTCAGGGAAAATGGTAACATTCTGCCTGGAAAACAGGGAAAAGTCCGGGAATTCCAAAATCGAATTTCAGTGGACACCCTGTTACTTTTCCAGTATCGTGATGTCCTGTACAAAAAAAACGACTGTATGGATGCAAGAAAACCAACGATTAATGAACTACATTTCTGCAGATACCAGTTCCGGTAATAATTAATTAGTTCAGCATAACAAAACGGCATCCAAATCGATGNTTGTTAGCCATCACTCTCTTCTTCTTCTTCTCCTCTGGTTGTCATAGATATGAAGACTTGGTACTTATTTACAGTGTGCACCGTTGCCTTCCATAAACACTTTCCTGAACTTGCACTAATGTAGTCTTAATGGGGTCAGCTTATAAGAACTCTCCATCTCAGTAGGTCTGCCAAAACTTGTTTCTGGTGTGTGAATTTCCGGTTGTCACTAGCCACCAACCCTCTCACTGCTAATAACTGCACGTGCACTGCCACCACTGCTTTTTGCTCTGAAAACTTAAGCAACTTGGCATAACTTGACATGTCCTCCTCGGCTCTCAAGAACTCAATGTTAAAGAGCCGTCCTGTCCAAATCTCTTCACTCACTCAAATGCCCACCATAGTGGTGGGTCCAACTTCTTAAGCAAAATATTAATGAGTAAAAAATCCCACAAACAACAAACTTTTGAGCCTTTAAAGCATCCAAATTTTCTTCCACCCTTGTGATAAATTTGACAAGCACTGCCTCATTACGACTGTCTACTGCTGGGAGACGCAATATTTTTTTGCACATGAACTGTAGCTGCAATTCTAATGCTTCTGTACCTTTTCTCCAAAAGTTGCCATACCACACTGTAATTGCTGTCGATTATGGCAATATTACTAACCAGTTCATGGGCATCACCTTGCAGCTTGAATTCCGTGCCAATCAGCAGACATATTATCAGTTGATGATGTGACCTCTGTACTCCTTGCCCTTAATTTGTAATAAATCTTCAGTGATTCGCGGACCACATACTCCTTGCTCTTAATCTTAATTTGTTATACTCTTCTGTAATTTGCAAACCACAACTTCATGTTTCAAAATCTTATAATTTTGATGGGTTTTCCTATGAAACCTCATTAAGTTCCTGAGCTTAGTTTGTTTGGGATAAAAGGTAGTTGAACATTACAAACTGTAACTGTTCCATTGCTGCAGCCATATTGACTGTAAAAGTCCACAGTTTGTGTTTTGGTTATATCAGTCTTGAATAGAAGACTGTACAAATGAGTACTTGCTTGAATCGGCTTAGTCATGCATTGATGTAGCGTGTAATGACGCAATATTCTTAATTTTTCGGGACACTGGTGTAAAATTCTTTCGTGTGTATGTAGATTTGGAAAGCTTCGTAATATTTTTATCGTGTTTCCAATTAAAAGCAGTGGTGGCTTATTTTACAGTGTTAGTTTGTTTATCGGGCCTGAAGTTTAAAGCAGTGGTGGCTCGTTTCCCGTGATAGTTTATCCGGCAGACGTTTACCGGTTTACCGTTTTACGGTTATCGGACGGACGTCTGTTTACGTTTTATCAGGAGTCCTGGTTACAGTTTTCATTTCGAACTTTGGTTTTTTGGGGAAGCGTCAGCATTAATTAGATTAGTTAGTTTCTGTGGATCAGGCAACGTCGACAAGTTTTAGCTCCCCCGGTGCAGTTTTAATGCGTCAACAAGTTTTTGTTGTACGAGAGGTTAGTTTATCTGGATCAGGCGATGTCGACAAGTTTGTTTATGTTGACTGCGCAGGATTAGTTTGTGCAGCCAGTTACGATAACGTTGTGGAGAGTGTGCGTGGCCAGGCCGTTATCTCAGGAGAGGGGGGTGATAGGCAGCACAAAAGAGGCATCTGTTGCCCTTCGAGCAGTCTCACTTATTCAAGTCAGTCGTTAGGGAGCGTTACGTCACTTCACATCGCCCGTGAGGGCAGGACAGAGCAGTCGTCAGAAGCATCATACAATGCTAGCCTAGGCCGCGTTCGGGCAGGACGATAACCCCCACATCGGCAATTAGGCTTTCTTATTTCATTTCTCAGCCGGTGTGGGAGGTAGCAGCAGTTATTATTTCTTCGGGCTAATTTTCACACACGTGAATAAACTGTAAACGACTGTGACCCTGTTTTCTGCACTGGTATAATTATTTGTGAAGGTTCGTACTCTGCAAACTGGAACTTCGTCTGTGAACTGTGAAGCTTCAATAGTTAAATATATATATCAAAGTACTCTGGAACTTATTTCGTAATTAACTAGCGTCCAATTTGTACTGAGTCTCGTGTTTCTACCTTCTGATCTAGTCGAGGGCAAGCCGTGGCAAACGTAAACATCGGCCAGGTAACAAGTGACAAACGTTACAAAATGGCGCCTAACCTTTGAGGCAGATATTATAAAAAAAACGGCTGTAACGAGCGGACGAAACATTACAAGCGATAACCAAACACAACCTTTCCATTAGGGTAGGTAGTTAATTTTCTTGCATGCTGCTTGAGAACACCCTATTTCTCAAAATTTTTCTCAAGTTTTGAAATTTTGTACAACTGTAAGAACAATGTATTTATAAACGTATACATTTTAAAATTTTAATTTTTAAGTTTGTAAACTGGCAATACTTTGCCAAGTCACATAGGACCTATATGCACAAAATAAAGTATTTGTGTGTTTATAATAGGCACTAAAGTGAAATCAATAGAGTGCATCATGATAAATATAGATGGACTGAATAAAATGGCTGTGCTTGTTTGGTCTGTTGCAGTGTGATTTAATTCAACTTCAATGATAGCATATTTGTTCCGTCAACAGTGGGAAAATATGATATTGGAAGATTTCGATACTGAAAATAGGTCAGGGAAAATGGTAACATTCTGCCTGGAAAACAGGGAAAAGTCCAGGAATTCCAAAATCGAATTTCAGTGGACACCCTATTACTTTTCCAGTATCGTGATGCCCTGTAAAAAAAAAATGACTGTATGCATGCAAGAAAACCAACAATTAACGAACTACATTTCTGCAGATACCAGTTCCGGTAATAATTAATTAGTTCAGCATAACAAAACGGCATCCAAATCGATGGTAGCCACAAGCCTCACTGCTAGAGCGCTCTTGTGTACACTTTTTATCATTATGTCTCACAATGAATTGCATTCATCTATGGCAAATGGTTTTGTTTCGATGCTTTGGTGACTGCCATGAACACTACTAATGAGTAAAGGCAGTCCTCTACTTTCATACATAATGTGTTCCTGAAAATGTGTGTGAAAGTTGAATCATATATACGCATGTAATAAGAGGGGTTCCGTTCCAAAATTACAAGGAAATTGAAAAAATTAATTTTGGTAGAAAGATAATATATTTAATTGATAAACATGTTATTTTTTAACAAGTATTTCATTGAAAATCTCAAATAAATATACATGTGCAATACTTTCTTGCCCGAAACATTGATTTTCAACACGTGTATACATATTTGATTGTAAGTACTATGTGAATAAATAAGGTAAATAAATATGCTTTCTACTTTCTGTAAAATTGTTGTGCAAATGTAACAAATTTATTTTGTAGGTTGTAAAAACTATATAAAAGTTTTTCAGAGATTTGTAAATTATTTCAACAGAAGCACTTTTGTATTGTGACAATATGACAGCCATATCTAAACATTCATAACATATGATCTGCGAAGGCTGGGAAGCATGGCAGGCAGTGGTAGATGGCAACTAACAGTGCTATATCAATGTGTTGGTAGGTTGCTAGATGTATGAAAGACCAAGTCGGCTGTACGAAAGTTGATTTTNTAACAGTGCTATATCAATATGTTGGTAGGTTGCTAGATGTATGAAAGACCAAGTCGGCTGTACGAAAGTTGATTTTTAGAGGTGTTCATATGTCGTGTATGAAAGAGCGAATTGTACAAATCTCGAATGTATGAAAGTCGAGTACTGCCTGTATATTGTTTTGCCGGTAAATTTTGTGTGAACAATGTAAAAATACATGTAATCAAAATCTTGCGGGATTGCAGACACTTCCTATTATATATTAAAAGTATTTTGTATCAAATGAATTGTTCAATGTAAAGAAACTTATTTTACGAAATTGAGATAAGTCTTACAAACAAGTGTTTCATACTATGTGGTATTTTGTAACCAACGTTTCACTATAATATAACCAGGGGACGAAAAATTGCCAAATTTTGCCATTCTGCTCAACTGTATACCGCACTGTTGTATTTATTTATTCAGGGTATTAATTAAGCTTTTCGTTTACTTATTACATGTGAGAATAGATAATTATTTATGATTCTCAATTATAGATTATTCACACAGAATTGGTGGGTATCAATCAATTGGGAAATAGATTTTCTCATCCCTAATTATTATCAACAACTAGCACTTTCATAAATTACTAATTATTGTGTCACATTTATGGCTAGGTTACATTCACACTTGAACCTATTGATTGTATACTTAATTTTTGCAAAGGTGTTAGCTACATTTAAGATTAAGTTCAGAACAGTAAGTAAAACAAAACACTGTGAGGAAATATTACCATTCTCTTAAAGCCAAAGCCAAAAATCTAAATGTTACATTTTTATACCTTCAAAGAGTCAATGGTAGAGTCCCAGTTCCTGGCTGCTATTCTGGGGACGACGTGAGTGAACAAGCTGATCACTTTGTCCACATTCTNATTATTGTGTCACATTTATGGCTAGGTTACATTCACACTTGAACCTATTGATTGTATACTTAATTTTTGCAAAGGTGTTAGCTACATTTAAGATTAAGTTCAGAACAGTAAGTAAAACAAAACACTGTGAGGAAATACTACCATCCTCTTAAAGCCAAAGCCAAAAATCTAAATGTTACATTTTTATACCTTCAAAGAGTCGATGGTAGAGTCCCAGTTCCTGGCTGCTATTCTGGGGACGACGTGAGTGAACAAGCTGATCACTTTGTCCACATTCTNATGGTAGAGTCCCAGTTCCTGGCTGCTATTCTGGGGACGACGTGAGTGAACAAGCTGATCACTTTGTCCACATTCTTACGGAAAGTGGCGAGTACGTCACTCACCGTAACAATATCTCTCTCCTTCCAACAGTCGTAGTCTGTTGCCATGGCAACAGCAGCATAGCATAATCCAGCTTCTTTTGCCAGTACCACCTGATAAAAAAAAAAAATATATATATATATATATATATATATATACACACACACACACACACACAAATCATACAGACGTGTTTTTTTTAAATACAGATTTTAGGGCTGAACTAATACTTACAGAATCTTTCAAAATGTTTCAATTTCAAATGGCCAAAATGGTGAAATTAATATGTTAAGATAACAAATAACTCTTAAAATTTCAGATGATAACACTGCTAGACTTGACCATTTATGCTGTAGCAGATGCTCACCTCAGAGTATCTGTAGATGGTATCACTACTTTGACTTCACAAGATGTGTGTATGAAAGGCAATAATACAGTGTAATCAGGGTCTGATAATTGCTCTAGGAGTTGGCTGGAAGTCCCTGGCGTGCATCTGTCTGTTTGTATGACTGAACTAATCTCGAGAACCACTGAACGNCTAGGAGTTGGCTGGAAGTCCCTGGCGTGCATCTGTCTGTTTGTATGACTGAACTAATCTCGAGAACCACTGAACGGATTTGGAAGCGGTTTTTACGGTTAGATCTGCATTTATCGAGGAAGGCTTGTGTGTATTAAAAATTGCCCTAGCACTTATAGGAGCTGAGCATTAACGGTATTAGTGAATCAAGTCTGGGAAAAAAGTTTGCAGTCAGCATGCTCTCATGGAATATGCTGCCTAATCCTTTAAAGATATAACAAAATCATGTACAAAAGAAATGTGTAAAATTAAATGATCTACAAAAAAGTCAGTGGTAGCATATATATATATCTTTAATAGATAAGTAGTAATAAGCGTATTTACAATTAAAATTACGCAGTAAAAACAAACTTAAAATTCACTGTCCTTTTCTAACCATTACTTAAACTATATAAAAACAAATCAATTAATTGAATCCTTCTGGCATGCCACCACACAAACTGATTTTAAAAGTTGGAGCTCCCATAATTTTATTGCGAAATATAAATCCACCGAAATTATGCAACTAGACTAGAGTACAAAGCACTCAAAACAAACATGAGAGCACTTATGTCTTCAGAAGATAACAGCATGTTTGCTGACATGCTACTGAAAGTTGGGAAAGGAGAGCTTCCAATGGATTGTGGAAAAATTTCTCTCAATAGTGATATATGTGTTTTAGTCACCGACCACCAACAACTNAGCGGAAAAATTTCTCTCAATAGTGATATATATGTGTTTTAGTCACCGACCACCAACAACTAATTGATAATGTATACCCTGAAATATACACGACCTTTCAAATAAGCATGTTTTTCACACTGAAAACTACACGCAGCCCTTTCGCGTGTCACGTCAAACAGAAATCTTTTGGTGCCGACAGTCTGAGGCAAAACGATTAATGTTGTTTACAAAGAAATTTTCTAAACCACTATCATATAATATTGTTATATTAGAGATGTNTGTGCTGACAGTCTGAGGCAAAACGATTAATGTTTTTTACAAAGAAATTTTCTAAACCACTATCATATAATATTGTTATATTAGAGATATATGAATGTGGATAAAGCGAAGGCGGTAGATATGTCAGGATCGTGGTAAATGAAGGTCCATAATCTCTTACTACCTTTCTTGGAGACAGGCATGATGTGTATTATGTTATATATGATAGTAGTTTACTAATTTACTATTATATCATATCATATTGTAATTGTCTTTTCCCAATTTATTTATTAGTGTATCGCTGTAAAAACTAAATTGTACCCGGGCGAAGCCGGGCCGGGTCGCTAGTCAAATAATAAATGAATATAACCTAATTTATTTCCTTGCACTACCAATGAAAATAATTTTTGAAAAAGTATATTTACTAAAATTTTAGAGATGTTATGACTTGAAAACTTTAGACCAGTTCTATGCTGAACACCTAATGCAACTGCTATGTTTTATGTTTTGTGGTAGGTAGCAACCCAGTACCTGACCTTGCAGTTGTGCTGTTACCATCATAGATGGTTGCTTGAGTGTGTGAAACACATTACAAGTTTTCCCAGATTACGAAACTGCTTTACAGAAAATAGTCTATTATGCTATGCAATGAATTTTAATTAAAAACCTTTAACCTGTGTTTTATATCTTATCTCTATGATAGTTAAATATTTTTTTATATTATTTTACACATAACCAATATTTGAAATCATGTGTGTCCTTAAAACATATTTTTAAAAAGTTTCAATTTTACTGGTTAAAAATAAATATTGCACATTTTATTTAAACATGCTTAAACCAATGCAATACATGGAACAGTAGCAAACATAAAGATGACAATTCAAACTAATAAAGTACAGTTTTTGAACTGAGCACATGAGAACTGGTCAACTTTTGTTTCTACGACCCCCGGAATAGCGACCCCCTCGAAATGAGAACCTTTTTTTTTGGGGAACCATGAAAAAAATTAATTAAAAAGGTTTTCATAACAACTAATTCAAAATAACAACCCTTTTCCTTGAAACTATGAAAAGATAATTTACATGATCGAGTGGTTGTAGAGCTGTGCCAGTTGAAAGTTTTCTGGTGGAAGGAAGCTTACTGGGAAAGGAAAACATCTATGAAAAAGATGCTCAAATTACACTGTTTTTCAAACAAAGTTTTTAGTTTTTATCCCAAGCTCCACCCTGCTGAGATAATCTACCAACTTGATATTGACGAGGTTCGGGGGGGGGGACCCGGCCAGCAAGGGTAAGGAGTGAATGTTTATACAGCCATGAGCTTTTCTTTGTCTCTTTCTTTCTCTTTCTCCCTTTGATAGGCGACACACACAAGTGGAAGACTGTTTAATAGGAGGGTGACTGACCATAACATAACACAACACACAGTAATTATTCAGAATAGGGGATTTTCTGAAAATAAAAGACAAAATCACTGAAAGAGGTATATTTCCACTCTACTAATTACACAAAATACAAATTTACTAGGGGCATACGTACTACCGTTACAAATCACAAGTACGATAGTGGGGAGGGTTATGAAGATCAGAGAAATTGTGGGGTAAATTCACTAAAAATACACCCACAAAAAATACAAAAACACCTCAATTTAACATTTGCGTATAANAAAAGACAAAATCACTGAAAGAGGTATATTTCCACTCTACTAATTACACAAAATACAAATTTACTAGGGGCATACTTACTACCGTTACAAATCACAAGTACGATAGTGGGGAGGGTTATGAAGATCAGGGAAATTGTGGGGTAAATTCACTAAAAATACACCCACAAAAAATACAAAAACACCTCAATTTAACATTTGCGTATAANGAAATTGTGGGGTAAATTCACTAAAAATACACCCACAAAAAATACAAAAACACCTCAATTTAACATTTGCGTATAAACAGAGCTCGCAGCTCACAGATCGAGGCTCTCTCACGTCAGTCAGTTACACAGTGTCACGCTGCATAAGCGCACACCGAACTAGCTGTATTTTGCCATTCTTTTGCAGAATGTCACTTTACCCAAGTGCATACAGAGTTGGCTGTCTCGCGTCAGTCCAGTTACACTGTGTTACTCTGCCTGAACACCTAAAGACTTTGTGTTATCCTTTGCAGAACGTCACTCTGTCCAAGAGTCAACCGACTTCAAGTCGTCACTGTTACACGCAGTCTTTGTTGAGAGTCTTACTCTGCACAACACTACCATGCTGCTCGCCAGCACATCGAAGCTGCCACGCTTCTAGCTACCTTGTAGCTCGCCATAGTTGACACGAGTCCCAAGTATCACTGACTTGGTGGTCATCACCCCGCACTGCAGTGTCTTCCAAGACTAGGGAACATACCGGTTGGCATCCCAGGATCAGTCCTTCAGACCCTAGTCACGGTAAAGGCTAGTTTATGTGTGTTTTACTGACCAGTCAATAAACAGACATAATCCAAACTTTGTTGCGTTGCCACTCCCAGTGCACTATATTTATCTACCTTACTCCCGCTATCTCCTGCTTCGTCACCATACCCCTTTTATATTCTTGCAGCGGTAGTCAAGAGCCGGAACCTTCATTCCCTACCTCAGCCCGTTGAAAAACTGTCTCGACGTGGAGCTTAGGAACACCGCCTTCCTGGATAACACAAGAGCAGTTGCTTCCTTAGACTATTGTCCCCTACAGTACGTGCCTAGGTTCGCCAGTGACGTCCCGCTCGCCAGATTTCTTGCTGGAGAACGATAGGTCAACCCCCGACAAGGACCCCTGTTTCTCAGTGATGCTTGGTTCCGCCAGCGACATCCCGCTCGCCACGCCACTAGACTGAAGGCCAGTATTCCAGGCTGCCTACCCCATCTGACAGCTTCTCCTTATTTCCGTCAGGCCGTACCTACCCCTTTGAACACCCACAGTACTGTCACCTCCCTTATGCCTCATCATAGGACTGGGCGGGGGAAAGCAGCCAAGCAGGGTCTAGCCCTGGTTGCATGGTCGAAGTCCTGGGGAGTACGGATACAGCTTGGAAAAAAGGAGAAGCTGCTCACTAGAGAGGGTCAGCCACCAAAACAACCAGGACATCACAGAGCCTAATCTGGCACTTACCACGTGCCGTGTCACCGCCGAAGGAGTCAACCATCTTCACTCGGCCTGCCACTGCTGACAAGGTGGTCAAGCATCTTAACATCATGCCTGGATACATCCCAATACGTATGTGCCTACTTGTCCAATGCTCGCTGGTGTACCTCCCAAGGCCCAGCACAGTGTAATTGAGGTTGCTAAATCCACCACCGCAGGTCTCAAGAATAAACCTTATCAGAAGAGCGACTCCCGCTTCTCAGTCGTCCAAGAGGGGATGAGCCTTGATGTCGTCCGCTAGTGACCAGATCCAATAGGGTGAGCGTCACTCTTAACGAGTGGTGTTACACCTTTGCATCTCTATTTACTGAAATTAATATGTACGTATTTACACTGTACACTACAATAGATAATCACATGTTGCATTATTATGTAAATAAATACAATTTACTGAAAACTTCTGAACAGCTGATTAAACATCTCACATGGTAGTGTTTACATTGACATAAGGCAGAAGTATACACAATGGGCTGAAAATAGAAAATAAGTTGAACTTTCAAAAGTGCTCATTTTACAATGAACAGCCTTTAAGCAACAGCATACAAACTGCATGTGCGGATTGAAAATCAGGAGGTGGTTAACAGTCAAGGGTTCCACCTGCTTGCAGCTATTTTGCACATTCGAGGCCTCAAACACACAAACTCCAAGGACGAATATTGCTCATCACTTGCCTCATTGCCTCTACACACAAGGCGCTTAACTGGCACCCAGTCTTTCCATCGGGAACTCGCCTGAATGTAACAAAGCAGTGACCCTATAATTTTATGGCACGCTAATAAAGATAAAGGAATTGTGCATGTTTAAAGAAAACCCTGAGGTTTTAGCATAGAAAATTTAGTGGCCGAAACTGATTCTGAAAACACCCGTTTTAGTCATTTTGACACCCAAAAAAATAATCCTTGGGAGTTTAAATGAGAACTAGAAACTTGTCTTTGGACACAAAACATTTCTTAAATGCTTTGTATGTTTAAACACTAGTGTAAAATAACCCACCATTTTTAAATCATATACTTTCTACCAAACGCCTGCAACGCACTTCACGTGCCAGCCAGGCGGAGCCCTTACTAGTTGAGTTTCAAGCAATGTACATGCCTCACCTCAGGGACAGTGGTCATGTTGATGACATGGCCGCCCCAGGCCCGGAACATGCGGCTCTCCGCAAGAGAGGAGAAGCGAGGGCCCTCTATCACCACACACGTGCCACTCGGCCGGAACTCCAGTCCAAGCTCTTTGGCACAGTCCAGTATCACCTGCCTCGTTTCGGGGCAGAAAGCTGGTTCCATTGGCAAGTGGCAGACTCCCTCAGGAGACGTCGCAGCTCCATCATAGAATGTTTGGCTACGCACTTTCGTCCTTTTGGAAGAACAATGCAAGGAATTACATTTTTCCAATTGTAGAATTATGTGCACAATACATGTTGTCAGACAGTGATCAAATGGTTTGCTAACATGTTATGTTGGTAAAGTTTTGTTTTTTCTTAATATATTTTAGTTAACAAAATGTTTTTACCAGATACAAGATTTCATTACCTTAATTTTTTTTCATCACTTTTACATTTGAAATGTGGATTTCAGTGATGCTGGTTTTGTAATTAGTAAAGAGGGAATATAAGAACATAATGTAAAAAATAATATTTAGATTGAAATTATGACAGTATAGAATTAACATTACAAGTTTAGAGCTGAATAGACAATAAATATTTTATTGGTAGGACATCACCCTGCCTAATAAAATCTTATTTTTGAATTAAACTGGGCACAAGTGTATTTCTATATTAAGACTAAAAAAAATTCTCCATTTTAGAATACAGGTACTAAAATTAGCATGCATGCATATACCAAGCGAAAGTTCAATATAGTTAAGTATCTTTCTGATCCATGCAGTCATGACATTTGTTTTGTTATAGCAAATTTCCACGAAATGATAGCTTGCACTGTACTAGTTTTAATTTTATGCAGCATTTGAATAAACTGTTTATATTTCTGAATAAATGAAAAATCTGTTCAATGCTTTCATTTTTTGGATTACAAATAAAGTTCGAAAAATATTCTTAAAACAGCATTCGAGCTGCTACAGTCTGTTGAAAGAATGTCTTTTCACATTTCAAGTTTTAATCACAATAGTTTCCTTTCGAGAACAATTCATGATGAATACTAATAGTAATTTGGGATATTGCTTCAGCACTAAATATTCAGAGAAAATCCAAGACTTATCTACATGACTACAAAGTCCAAAACACACTTACATGTAAATTGAATGTCACTTATGTAAGCAGATAAAGACAGTATTTTGAAGAAATTGAAACTTTTAATATTGTTTCTGGAGTGGCTGTATGCATCTGGATGCAGTATCTCAAAAAATATAGTTCCTTTAATAGTAGAAGAGATATATATTGTTTTTAATTAGGAGACCCAAAACAAAAAGTTATCGATATAACTAATAAGTCTACTTTCCTTTGCATGAATGCAAATAATTTCGATGAAGTTATAAAAAGTTAGGTGGTAGGTGGATCTTGACATCACGTTGATAGCGATATCATTGGAGATGCAACCAGAAACAAATGCAATACTAGTGAGAAAATTACAAATACACACGTGCCTCACCTGCGACTCAAACGCAGAATGCCTCGTATCGTAAGCTGGCGTACAAAAAAACTACATCACGGAGATAGGATTCGGAACATCAACTTCAGTAGTAATCAGCCTAAAGTTTTGTAGACTAGGATTATCAACTTAAAATATTTACAGGGATATCATTTTGAAAACAAGGGCGTGTGACAATTAAATAATGTGAGTTTTCATGGCATACCGTAACACTTGTGTGCAGAATTTGGTGGAAATAGCTTGACCAGTTCCCAAGATATGGCATAAAAGCTTCAGTTTCTCATTTAGCGCCATTGTACGGCTATCAGCTTGACCAAATTTTTCACACAAGTAGTACTGCAGTGGGCCTGCAATTTTATATAATTAAAAGGCTCTGTAATGTCAAATTATTAAAAAGATATGACAAACTTGTCTAAATAATTTATATTACACCATTAAAAACATCACTAGAGCAAGTACTCAAGGTCAACCACCAGATATTTTGAGTTGAAGGCTATGTATATTAATGTCCACATACTGCGTGCAATACATAAACATTAAGAGAAAATGCAACAGATATGCCAGACATTTTAGTTACAAATACAGCTAATCATTTGTATTTGTTTATTTTTCATTTTAGTGTTCGCAAGATAAACATGCTCTACCCCATTTTCATCCTACTGTGCGGACATTCATTAACTGTTACAATGTGCATTATAAATATGTACTCTATGTTTGTCACAGATAGTTACATTTTAAGTTGTTAGGGACACATGGCATACTGACAAAATACTTACATCCTTCTGCACACTGAAAATACTTTACTAGGACTAAGAGATCTTCCTTTGTGATAGGTGGCTTCTATTAGGCTGTGTGGCGCCGATCAGCGTGGGCAAATACTCGGATGCAACTGTCTCCGACCCTGATGCTTACATGCTAGCTTACAACTAGTAAAAAAGCAACATTTACTTTCTTGCTTGAGTGTGGTAGTGTGCAACCACATCTGGCTGTTAATACCTCCTGGGTCAAATATGTGTGTTTTGCATTTGTANAAAAGCAACATTTACTTTCTTGCTTGAGTGTGGTAGTGTGCAACCACATCTGGCTGTTAATACCTCCTGGGTCAAATATGTGTGTTTTGCATTTGTAATGCCTACTGGCATGGCAGAAATCAGACGTGTGAAAAGTGTGCAATCTTTTGTGCCTTTTCTTGCGCCCCTCTAGGCCGTTTCTCCTCCTCGAACATTTTCTTCTCTTCTCCTTGTGCAACCAGCAAGCGGTCTTGTGGTATTTTANTCTAGGCCGTTTCTCCTCCTCGAACATTTTCTTCTCTTCTCCTTGTGCAACCAGCAAGCGGTCTTGTGGTATTTTAATTTGTGTTTTCTTTTCCTGAGCCTTCTGGGCTTGCAGCTGGTTCGGGCTTTTGATGAAGCAAACCCTCATGGCTCGTGTCTGACTGAGTTGTTGATTCGAGGACATTAGTGTGCATTTAGTTGTGTTCACATGTCACGAGTCAAATTCCCAGGCCGCTGGTACTGCATCCTCCTTCATGGGTGTGGTGACATCCTTCACATTAGGCAGGTGAGGTGATTTGATTTGGCTTTCAAGTACTTGTGTGGTTTCACAATGCGTGTTTTCAACTGGAGAGACACAGTCAGAACTCGGTACTACTTCAGGTACCTGGGGTACTGAAATGCAGTGGCCGTGTCAATATCCCCTACCGGAATAAGTTCAGGTTCAGGGGTAAGGTTTTCTTGTTCACTTGGTACCTCCATTAATTTAGTGAATTGGACCTTCAGGGTATTGCTAAGGGTCTCCGTGTTCTGCCTTACTTCTCCCCTCAGATGCTGCATGTCTGTAGCCTGTTGATTGAGCTTAGTTTCAATGGTGTCCAACCTCTCGTGGTGCTGTGTTAAAGTCAGACTTAGAGCTCTGATAACTGCTGGATCAGAGTATCACTCTGCTGTTTCATACTCTCATTCATCCGTTGCACCCTTTCATTCTTTGCTTTGTTTCCTCCCTGTGTTGTTTTCTCTCCTCCATGATTTTTCTAATGAATTCTATTAAATCGGCCAGTGTGGGATCAAAAGAATGTGTTGGTTGCACTGTGTTAGTGGTATCATGGGTAGTGTATGCTGGGGGTGGAAGTGGCTGTGTGCAGGTACTCCCTTGCCCCTCCTGGTGTTGAGTGCACTGTACTGACGCTTTCGTACCTGGGGGTTCCGTTCATACTCACTACGTCAGTTAGTTGCAGTACCTCCTCTGTATTGGACAGCGTGTCGTCACTTTCAGGGGTTGTGCTTCGTAAGAAATAGCACCTTCTCTGGTTAGTCTCCATGAATAGTGTTGGGTTACTAATGGTATTGTTCTGTAGTTTACTAAACTTAGACCAACATGCTGTGCGCCAATTCGTGGTGTTATGTTTATGTTGTATGTACTGCAATATTTGTAAGAGATTGTGTTTAAGTGATCCCATATATATATATATATATATTTGTCCCAATAGCATGACATATAACATTCAGTGTAACACACTGTTGGGTAGGTTGGGTAGGTAATTCTTTCTTTATTTCACACTTCGCGATTAGGGATAGGATTTTGTGGGTAATTGCAAGCCAGTGTTAGGTGTAGCGACACTTTCTCTTTTGTGTGGTGACATAGACACTCTCGAAATTCACATGAACACTCATCAAGAACATTTCACTCAGAACAGAAGCAGAATAAAATATGAAAAAACTTATATTTACCAAAGAACTACTGGGAATAAAAGAAATTGTGTGTGGTTTCAATTAGATTTTATGACTAAATATTACGGGCAGAAAATAAATGCAAAGGTGTGGAAAGAAAAATTAAAGTGTTGACTCTTAATTAGAAATTAAAAGAAAATCTCAAATAATTACTGTAATCTTAAGCTGGAGTCTTGTTACATCAAATTCACCACCATCCTTACAATGATTAATTAAGGGACTGAATATATGAAAATATTAAAATAAAATAAAAAACTTTATTGATACTTGAAGATGTGTTCAGAAAAATGCACAATTATAGTGTTACTATTCCCAATAGTTTATCTTCTTCCACGTGTCTAATATGCAACTATACATTTCATTCGGGTGAAAAGGAAAGATACTGAAATTTGCAAAAATTCTCAAAATTACTAGAAATCAAAGAAAAGTCAAAACTTGCTACTCTCAATTAATAATTATCAGGGTAATTAAATGTTCTCACGGTGCCCCGGCACTAGCTTCAGTCAGTGAGGCTTAGGACCTCTGGTTTATAACATACTTCCAAAAATAATTGCCATCACACTTGCTACTGTATTAAATCTCCAAGAAAAATACTGGCTCTGTACTTTGAATTATATTTTGCAATAAGTAGAGCCCCTCCGGATTGGTAATTGCATNGAATTATATTTTGCAATAAGTAGAGCCCCTCCGGATTGGTAATTGCATTGTCGTCACCTCGTATGTCGAAAGCGCCTCTGCTATAGCGGCGTCTTAAAACACTCATAAATTAATAATCAGTCGGCCTACGTCCTCTTCTTAAATGTGGCGCGGCACTCCTAATTGAAAACTTACTTCTGGGACTTGCAAATCAAACCTATTTTAGACTGGCACCGGGAATTAAAAAGATTAATATTGGCAGTAATTAAAACTGTGTCTAACTTAATCAAATGTTCCACCAGAAGTGTCACATTTTGCTTCTACCTCAAAAATGCCTACTAAAAACCAGACACTTCTGGAAATAAAGAAAAAAAACTGAAAACCCCAAGAACAAAAGCATTAAAAATCTAACTTACAATAAAAATAAAAATGAAAAAGAAACAAAATTAATTACAATAAGAATATTTCTTTGAAAAATCAAAAATAAAATTTAAGGTTAAAATAATTATTGAAAATTCTAAACATCGAAAATGGATGGGTGGATTGCAATTCACATTAAGTGTTATGTTAAGTTAAGCAAAAATGAAGAAAATCCTATGAGGTGCGCTCAAAACAAATTAATTAAAAATATACAAACATTAAGAGAAAATGCAAACAAAAATAAAACAAGTCAATATTTACTGTAAACAACCCAATAAGAAAAACAACATATAATAGACTTATTATAATGTCATGCATCAACGTACCAAATTTGGTATAAATAGCTGAAATTATTCTTAAGATATAAGATAATGTCCTAAATTTTTAAAATTTCTGCCATTTTGAAAATAAGTAGCCAGCATGATCGAAAATCATAAAAGTCAGATGCCCTTACTAAATTATACATGTGAAATTTGGTTGTTTGGTTAAAAATTTATTGGGGGGTGAGGGGGACATACATTACAGACAGAGATTCAGGTCATTGCATAAGCCTACCTTTCCTTTGGAAAGTAGGCTAAAAAAAACAAGCAATAAGAACACTGATGACTGATGAAGCTGGTGTAGCCACCGAAACGTCGCGACTGTGCATCCACGTGGAAAATGTGTTCATCTGACTATTGTGTCTCTGCCCACAAATATCGCCCAGCAAGCACTTGTGCATTCTGTCTCCTTTTTATAACGTAATGACTGAAATTTAATTAAACTAAATGGAGAAACAAGACATTTAATTATCTTGCAAGATCCTGGTAAAATTAAAAACTAACATACAGACAAAATCAGTATATCACGTAAGTCCAAATTAATGCGAGCATTAGTTACTGCATATTCCTGCTTTCTGAATGAAAGATAGGCTTATGCAATCACTCGGATACCTGCCTAGAATGTATGTCCCCTCTCTCCACAATAACTTTAAAGTCGACAACCAAATTTCACCAAACTCTATGTCCACATATAGTATTTAGTAATGACATCGTATTAATGTAGTTTTCGAGCATGCCAAAACCTATTTTGAAAATGGCGGTTATTTACAAATTTAGGGCATTATGTTGTATTTTGGGAACTATTCAACTGATTTCAACCAAACTTGGCAAGTTGATAGTGCATTATATAAGAATTGAAATTTGGTAGCAATATTATTTTTAGTCCGCCATTTTGGAAGGCAGTGAAAGTTAAAATAATACAGCTTTTCAATTATATCTACAAAACCATTTAACCGATTTAAACCAAATTTTGGACATTGACAGTGCAGAATGTAAGCATTAAAGTTAAGAACCGATAATGCTATTAATCCGCCATTTTGGAAGTTAGCGCAACATGAAAAATTAAGCTTTTACATTATATCTTGGTAACTACACAACCAATTTCTGTCATATTTGGCATATAAGTAATAATATTGTAGACCATGTTTATATATTCAATTTAATGCTTATGACATTTATTTTCAAAATGGCGACAATGTAGATATTTTAGGTTTATTTGCAATATCTACAATATTGTTTAACCAGTTTAAACCAAAATTGTTATTCTGAAAGTATCTTTAAGAAGCATCAAATGTGTAAAAATGTAAACTCTTTTTGTCCGCCATTTTGTAAGACAGCACTACATTCAAAATATAGTTTAAATGTCATATGCTGGGGAAACAATCAACCAATACCTACTAAATTTGACACCCAGGTAATACAATATAGTACATCACATCAACTGGCATGTTTTCATGTTTTAGTGGGTCAAACCATTATTTTAAAAATGATAGCCACACAAATGTTATAGACTACAATGCTATATCGTTGAAACTAGGGATGGGTCTAATAACCAAAAATGTCGATTCTGGTTCCGGTGCCGATTCTACAATTTAAATATCGGTTCCAGTATTCGGTTCTATGTATTTTGAATACTTGCCTTTTGCTTGCAACTTTATTAAACCAATGCAGGTAAAATTCATTAAATGTTTTATTTAACCGTTATATGGAAGAATTGAACAATAACAAAGTGTGAAAATAAGTTTTAATGTATACAGATAAACTTGTTGTATTAAATTTATTTAAGGTTAGTAAATATGTAAAAAATTACTCTTTTTTTACATTAATATGTGGTGACTGTGATATGTTTGGAAAATACTTTAATTAAATAACTCATGGCCCTCAAACCAAAACATTGTGGCGTGCTGTATGATAAAGGTAACCTAACCTACAAAAGTTCGTTAAAAGAAGGTCAACAGCTGGGTGGGCGGATTTCTTATCTTTTTTTTTGCAGTGCTGGAATGTGACACCTCGAAAAAAAAAAACGTCTCTTCTTCCTCTTACTCACAGCCCGCGGCCATCCTACCAAACAAAGAAGGCTTGGAGGAATGTATCGATCGGCTAGCAGTGTTGTTTACGGCCGGCGGAGAGCTGAGAGTTAAGAGAGAGAGAGAGAGAGAGAGAAGGGAGAGGAGTGTTTATGTAAGAGCAAGAGATGAGATAACAGACTAATCCTATACACTTCCCCCCAAACATCACGGAACAGTTTACGACTACCACTCCTTAACACGCACCCCAGAAATTTTTTCCTTTATGTTGGGGAAAAAGGGCGCGCTATACATCTCATTTATGGTATCAATAATTTGTAACAACAGAGTTTTGCCGTTGCTGTGTAGAACCAAGAACCGAGTAATTGTAGTTAACCTAAAACCGGTTCCGAGTCAAACCTCAAGTTCCGAGTTAAACCTCAAGAACCGGTATAAATTGGAACCGAAGAACTGAACCGACCCATCCCTAGTTGAAACCATGAAACCAATTCCAACAGCAGTATCTATGCAAGCATCAAAGTAAGCAGATACAATGAACTCATTAGACAGCCATTTTGGAAGATAGTAATACATGAAATTGTAGTTCATCTTAACTTATATGACTTAAGGAGATAGTCACATATTTTCCAAATAACAGCCATGTAAATATTTAAGGTTAGTAAGCCATATGTCACAAACAATTTCAACTATCTTTAATATGTATTAGTATCTATGACAAACCTTGACTGTGCCAATATAGTACTGAAAATAGCACCACATGAGAAACTGGAACTGTTGTGTCTAATGTCCAGGACCAACAACCCAATTCCCACCGAACTGTGCACATAAGTAGTGCTACAGTAGGCCATATTTTAAGTGTATCTGGCTTTATTTACAGTATAGCAGTCATATAAATTATTTACACAAGTCTGTCATAGCTATAAAACAATATAACAGCTTTAAATTAAACTTAGTATGCTGAGAGTAACCGTTAGAAGCATCAAATATGCTAATAGAGATCATCTTTTGAAGACTTTTTATTATAATATAGGGGCAGGTGATAAAACGCAACATTTATGCCATATCTCCGGAACCAATCATCACAGTCCCACCAAATTTTGCACTCAAGTAGTACTACAGTGAACTATGTAAACCTACATACTTTAGGTGGGTCATACATTTTTTTTTATTTTCAAAATGGTGCAATATAAATTATTTAGATAATTTAATCTTACCTATTAAATGATTTGACAAATTTCCACCAAACTTTTTATATTGACATCATGTATTAGACACATCAGTTATGCTTGCACAGGGCCTCGTTTAGGTCTTTTTGTAAGATAGCGCCAAATAAGAAACTAAAGCTGTTATGCAACATCTCTACCAGTCAACCCCTTTCCACCCAATTCTGCACACAAATAGTACTATTGTAGGCCATGTAAACTTACATGAGTTAAGTTATTCACACGCTTGTTTTCAAAATGATGCCTTGTAGATATTGGAAGTTGCTAAACCCTGACCTACCAAAACTTTAGATTGATTACTACCGAAGTTGAGCTCTGAATCCTACCTCTGTAATGTAGTTGACTGCATACCAGCTTATGGTACGAGGGGTTGTGTGTTAAGAGTCTCAGGTAAGACACGTGTATATTTGTAATTGTCTCAGTAGCATTGCATTTGTTTCTGGTTGCATCTGTAATGATATCTCTATCAACGAGACGTCAGGGTCAACTATCTATCTTTTTAAAAAATTTCCTCTAAATTCTTTGCATTCATGTGGAAGAAAGTGGACTCATTAGTTAGATTGATAACTTCTTGTTATTCTATGTAATGGGATAAGGGTAAAAGCTAAAATTTCAGTTGAAGTTGCCACAAAGTTGTACACATGTAATACTCATTAGTTACGTTCATTAAACTAAAAACTGATCCTCAAAATTAATAATTTTTTATTAATAATTTTGTTAAATTAATAAAGAGTCATTTATTTCAAATTTTTTTCACCTTGTTAATTTTTACAGTAACTTCATTTTTGGTCGATCAAGCAACTCTTGACACATGGACTCTGGGATAAAAACCAAACATAAAAATTTCCATAATTGTTATAAAAGTTCTGGAAATTATTGGTAACTGCCCGAAAATGTTTCATAACATACATGAGAAGAAACAGGAAACTGTTAAGTCATGTAAGAGTACTGTATTGTCACTCCACCTGTGAAAGCTCGTGTAGCTGGTGGCATCATCTTGGCGTTAGGGAAGTGCCATGTTCGAAGGACTACCTTGGCAACTTCAAAGCACTAGAAAAACTAATTTGAGAACCTTTTCAGATCTCTTCCCTGCGCTCCACGTCCCTACCAACATGGAATACCATGACTTTGTCCTGCAAACTAATCTACCCTATTTTTACGACGATTACAAGATGTTTTGTGAAGCATGACCAATAAAAATGTCAAATGACCTCTTATACATGATATTNATTTTTACGACGATTACAAGATGTTTTGTGAAGCATGACCAATAAAAATGTCAAATGACCTCTTATACATGATATAATTTAATCTGTGCATCTCGAAAGAGGTCAAAGAGCTCGCTATCACATGAGATAAAAACTACCACAAAATTAACACCAAAGAGAAAAAAAACCCAAACTATTGTGCTATGGCGCTGCTAGCATACATAAAATGACCCATTGCCAAGGGCAATACAATAGATAATCACATAAGCAATATCTAGCTAATCACTGTAAATGGAAGAGTGACATAACCATACATTTATAAATAATTTCAAAATATAAAAATGCTCAACTATAGAGGTATTAAAAAAAATAATTAAAAGAATTTAATAAAATTTACGTTAAAAATGAAATGAAAGAATTTAGTACAATCTCAGACCTGAAAAATTATCTGAAATTATTACAAAGGACTGAGGATAACGGAGGACAGCAACAGAAAAGAATGGACGACTCATTAAGTAACACAAACTGCAATGCTCTGTACCTGTCTATGAAGGAATCCACAACGACCAGGCAGCCCGGCGGAATGTCATCCTGCAAGGAACCAGTAGCAGTTGAAGCAATGACGTGGGTGCAGCCAGCAGCACGCAAGGCCCAGATGTTGGCACGGTAGTTGACGTTGCTGGGAGTGATGGTGTGCCTACGCCCATGTCTGCCAACAGCATTCATCATGTCAACACTGCTACACTGCCTTGACAGGATGTGTGTTAAACTGCTAATCACGTGAACAAGCATGCGTACACTACACACATACACACATATTCATAAGAGAAACAAACACAGTAAACCAAGTTTCTATCCTTCATGGGGCTGCGGTGGTGTAGTGGTCAGACTACTTGCCTCCCACCTAGGCAAACTGGGTTCGATTCCCAGCGGACCGGTTGCTCTCGGATTTTCGCACGTGGGGATAGTGCCAGACAGGATTTCCCGTTTCCCCTGCCCTTATATTCCGGTGCTACTCCATACTTATCTGCTCTAAAGACCTCAATGTTAAGAGACGCCCAAATCTTTCCACTCCACTCCTATCTTGAAAACTCTATCTTGAAAACGTGATATCTCCAGCTAACTAGAAAATAGCAAGGTGAGTTTCAGTTGAAATAAAGAAGAAATTCTGTAACTAATAGTGCATACCTGGCCAAAAGAACGCAGTCAACACCTCTGATTTTCCCTGATATCAGCACGTCAGATGGTGAACCATATGGGGTCTCATACACTTCTTCTTTTCTACCTTCCAAAATGTTTGGATCGTCCAATCCCGAACCACCGATAATACCTACCTACACAAAACACATGCAAAATTATTAATTATTAGTTTTTTCAACAATTTTATATTTGTTTACTTGCACATAATTAGCTTAATACTTTTGCAAAACAGCATGTGACAATATGTCAAACAACATACATGATGCAGTCTTAAAGTTACACTAGCTTATGTATAATTTTGTGCATGTAGTTTGGGATACGAGACAAATTTTTAACTAACTTACAGATTCCATATTTCAAATCAAATACAATATCCATCATGTACAATGTAGGTACACCATCTTCATTTTGCACAGCTGAATTGCTTTTATTTTCTGAATGTAAATATGTGTTGGCAATTAACAGAATGTATATTTCATGATAACTCAAGGAAATTCGTAAATTAGCAAGGCAAAAATTTTGCATTCCAAGTAAAATTTAGAATTAATTCATTCAGTTATTTTTTCTAATTTTATTACAGCATAGTAGCTATTCACATTATGTTAATGACTTTACACAAAAAACTGGGAAAAAAAGTTTAAAAAATTGTGTTTTTAGGCTTTGCAGAAGTTGCTGATAAATTTTGCATAGGTGCATTTTAATAATTGACATAATAAATTTAGTAATATTTTTTTTCCATTGCAGAAAATTACTGTTGTAACTACGCTTCAATGTTTTCCGACATATTTACACCTGAGAATGCATGATGCCATGTCCAGTGAACAAATGAGCATTGAAATTCTGGAGTTCAAATTCACTATAAAAAATTACATCTAAGAATTCTCTATTTTTGACTAATCGTGTAGAAGTAGTAGCAGTGATTATATATTCACCAGTTAAATACGGTGTAGATGCCAGTTAGTGTCTTTTACACAGGTGCAACATCACAGCATTCGTTTTGTGCTGTCTTCTTAATTTGGCTGTGCGAGTGTGGATACATGTTTGTGAATTGCAAATGGAGACTGTAAGTTTTAAGTGCTAAGTAGGTTGTGAATTTGGTAAAATTATACAATCCTGGCCACTCCTTTTTTTAATTTCTTAGATCACTGCAGCTTGTCACGTGAGGCAAGTGCAATTCTCATGTGACGATGTGAGGATGCATTTATTTATGTAGTTCCAGAAAACTGATCATACATATATCTCCTGTGTCAATCTGCTTCTTTGAATGCAAGCAAACCAAGCATAGATATACCCACTAAACCAGTTTCAAGTGATGTNTCCTGTGTCAATCTGCTTCTTTGAATGCAAGCAAACCAAGCATAGATATACCCACTAAACCAGTTTCAAGTGATGTAGATTTTGCATATAATAATTTTCTGGAGCTATTTATTGAAATTGTCAGTGTTTCTGTGGTATTTTCCACCCCAATTTTTTTCTTCTGATCTTCATGGTTCTTTGTATTATGGTATTATTTAAGATAAAATTTCAATCAAACAAACAAACATGCCAATATGAAAACTGCAACTTCTGTACAGCAAAGAAAAAAAAATAGTTTCTCCCCNAAACGTAAACAAACTGTCAGAAACAGTCACCTCACAAACTTGTTCAATTTTTTAAAATATGTTGTACTTATTTTAAAGCCATGCCCCCAATATATTCGTGTTCTACGTTATTAGTAGAGTCGAAATATACCACTTTCTGGAGTTTTTTTTCTTATTTTCAGGAAAGCCCCTCAAGTAGAATTTTACCCTTTTTTTTATAAAAGCTGTCCAATAATTGCATTAGATGTTAACAGGGGCAGGATGGTGAGGACGAAGGAAACTATTGACCATCAGTTGAGGATGAAAGAAACGGGGTGGAGCTCGTTGAGGGACAGGAGGAAAGTTGAAAGTCTGGTGAGGAAGTACAGGTTGGTGAATAGAGAGGGAGGGTGGGGAATGTTACGCTGCCAGCTAAGTAAGGGAGTGTTTAGAGGGAGAGGAAACAGCAGTGAGGAGCTTCAGAGGGTGTGGAGGAGAACGGAGCAGGGTAGCCAGTCTATGCTTGTGAGGTCTGAGGGAGTGGAATGTGTTGCGGGANGAGCGGGGTAGGCAGTCTATGCTTGTGAGGTCTGAGGGAGTGGAATGTGTTGCGGGAGGAATTGGTATCTGTGAGGGGGGTTGCAAAGTTCAGGAAGGGCATGGAAGTGGAGTTTGGTCAGGTAGGGGAGAGGTGACAGAGTTTGCCACCAGGCGGTAGCCCAATTGCAAGTTATTATTATTATTATTATTATATGCTGTGTTGGTGACATCTTAGCCAGACCTTATATGTTACCTGGATGCTTGACATGCCAGCTGTACTGTAACTTTCACTTATAAGTGCTACTAGCTGATGTCCCATTGGATCTAATACACCACATACGTTTTATGCATAATCGGGTGCAGTGGCCAAAGCCTGTCTGGATAAGCGGTTCCCACATAGGTGGATGGGTCATACAGGACCAATCACCTGGCGTGCACATTCCCATGATACGAATGCAGTGGATTGTTGCCTATGCGGACATCTATAAGTCATAGTTCACGCAACACCTTTTAAAAAAACTGCAATGCTTCGCCAGCATGTGACACAAGGTAACCAGCATGTCCGTGGCACACCTGAAGTGTCAGTCATTGATGCAACATGCACAGGCATGCATTCAGATGCAATCTCTTGTGAGAGTGAATCACATACCTTTATCTCTCCTCCTGCATGACCCATATGGCACACACCACAGAACAAAAACCACTTGCGCATTTCACAATAAGAAAGCATATTGCAATTTTTTTTAAATCAATAAATAATGTAAATGGTACAACTCTTTTATAGACATGTTCTTAAAAGTGTCCCCTATCATTTTACAGCCTAAATTTTGTAGAGTTAAATAGCAGAAATGATGCACAGGTACCCTTTAAGTGCACGAATGCATACTTATAAGCAAGTTGCACATCAATTCAAATTTTTGTGCAAAAATATTAACAACATAAAATTATTTTCAGCAGAAGTGCATATCCTGATGTATCAAAGATGATGTACCAGTCTTGATAGTTCCGAAAGATCTAAATCCTTAGGCCTAAATATCAAACTCTTAGCATTTGAATTTTTTTTAAATGGTGGGGTGAATAACCCAAAAGTCTGTATGATGATTCCTGTGCTATTTTGTGTGGTGGGTGTACAGATTTCAATGACATTCTGTAATTAACCTGCACTATTTTAAACTGCATTCTCCTGATATATGAAAATTTCCCAAATTTGTTTCACAATAAGTTAGGTTTGGTCAGCACACTGAACACCACACTATGCCTTTATCACACAATTTTCCTGTCATTCTGTCGATGGACATCTCCCACTGTACAGCGTGTAACTAAAAGAATCATCCAATTACACAAAGCTATAACTTTTACATGAATGAAGAAAGGGCCTAAACGCAAATTGTAAAATACACATTGAAACGTAAAGTTTCCCTTGGCAGATGTTGCACGTTACCAGTTCACTTTGTTGCCGGAAGGTGTCGTCCTGCTGGCACTATAACTGGTGTCGCTAGGTGTGCTCTTTCAGTATGCATTACGATGGCGATAACCAAGCAACAAAGAGTGTTGTACATTCTCCATTTCAACAAACATGAGTCGGTGATAACTGTGCAGTGTGATTTTTGTACAGTATGGCGGTGCACCTCCTACTGCGCAGAGCATCGACGGTGGCACAAGCAGTTTCGAGAGACTGACTGACTGTTTACGTAAGGGGGAGTTCACAGGTCATCATCGTGTACTTGAAAAAGACAAAACGCAACAGGCAGAGTTTGGTACAGAGTGCACATAAGTCCTCTCATCGTGGCAGCAGAGAGTTGGTCATCTCCCAATATGACTGTCTGGAGAGTTTTGCAGCGATAATTGTTTTTCAAACCATACAGAATTCTGTAAACGTAAAGAATTTTTGAAGGAGACATAGTAGACCGACAAAAGTTATATAAATGGCTTTTGCACACCTTACCTGTTTCATATTTAGGAGGGCATAATGATAAAATAAGCAGAATGTCTAAAATAAAATAGATCATGTAAGAGGAGTTAGGCCGCTTTGTTTACATTGTACGCCACGATGTTTAGTCCTGTAATACTGTATTAACAAAAACAAATCAGATTCGGAAGTCACCTAATGGCTGTGGATGTGTAGATGTTACCGTATGTTAGTTGCAGTTAGTGACGAGTGGTGACGTCCAATCCGACCGTGCGAAGGCTTGTGGTAGATCATGGTGTTTTGTCGAGTGAGGTAAGATGCAAGTCATGCACGACGGTAGTTGAATTGGCACAGGACAGTGGAATTGTAGGTAATTATGCAGTTTAGGGGCTTTTCTGAACAAAACATCCTAGACCAACAAAAGTAGCATTAATGGGTTCTGCACAGCTTACCTTGTTCACATTTAGGAGGGGGTCATGTTAAAATAAGTAAAACATATTAAAAAAATTAAAAAAATTGTGAAATGTACGAGCAGTTTGGCTTGTCTGTTTACATCGATCGCCATTATTAATGGCAGCGCATTGCTGATCCGACGCTACCTAGCAGCCACGGATATCATTACGGGCATTTTAACTGTCCATTTTTAAGCAGGTCAGTAGGTATTGCACCTTTCCAGGCATGATTCTTGTTGTCCTAATCCGGCGGATTTAAAACGGAGAAAGCAAGAACGAGTGTTTCTGTGATTATATTCACCTATGAACGAGTGTTAGTGGGTAATATTCGGCTATGAACGAGTACTTCAGTGTGTAATATTCGCGTATGTGGAGTTTTAGTGGAACATGGTGTTTCGCCGAGTGAGGTAAGGTTGAATTGAATAGGGCGTTGATAGAGGAATTGTACCAGCTGCCTTTTAGGCGAGTTAATTGATATTATTTTGGTGTGTTTTACGGTTCCTTTAAATTCCTAAAATCCTAAATTCGTAGTTTAGTGTAAAACCCTACAATCCTAGGTTAGTTTAAAACCCTAAAATCCTAGGTTAGTGTAAAACCCAACAATCCTAGGTTAGTTTAAAAATGTAAAATAGTGATTCACCCATCGTGGGTTAGGTTCTGTTAGGTTAGGTGGAAACATATTACGAAATTAGTCGGACGTTAATGCCCCTAGTATATTCGTGTTCTGCATCATTAGGAGAGCAGAAACATATCACAATTTTGAATTTTTATTGTGTTTTTCAGAAAAGCCCCTAAACTTAATAATTACCGAAGTGTATTTGTGTTTTTTGGAATTTTACCCCACAATTTCCCTGATCATCATAATCCTCCCCACTATCGCTTTTATGGTTTCAAGCCTTTAGTAAATTTGTGTTCTGTGTAATTAGTAGTCGAAATATAATNCCTCCCCACTATCGCTTTTATGGTTTCAAGCCTTTAGTAAATTTGTGTTCTGTGTAATTAGTAGTCGAAATATAATACTTTTCAGGATATTTTTTTCCGAAAAAGCTGCTATTCTTCACATTTATCCAGGCTTCAAGTGCTACAAGCACTTCATCATGGTGATATTAACGACATCTTGAGTATTGTGAATTCATTATGGGCATGGAGATGGACAATGAAAACTTCTGTTCACGTTAAGTAGAAAAGTGCACCGCCACAACGTATCAATATGGGGAACACAACGGCCAGATACTATACTAGAGCATAAGAGAGACTCTCAAAAGCTCAATATGTTTTGCACAGTTTCCCGAAACCAGGTGTACGGTCCATTCTATTTTGCGGAAAACACCATTACAGGAATGTCACATCTCAATATGTTGAAGATTTGGCTGTTTCCACAAGTACGAAAACATTTCCATAAAATTTCATTTTCCAACAGAACAAAGCACCACCGCAATGGCACCTGCATGTCAGAGAATGCCTCAACAATGAACTTTCTGAACGATGGATCAGATGTTAAGGGGCTTACACATCGTGCATTGCACCACTTGCCTTCAAGGTCGCCTGATCTCAGTGTATATGATTTTTTCTTTTGGGGGTTAGTGAAAAACTCTGTCTTACCTGCCTCCCCTTCCAGCAACTGTGAGCGAACTGTGACGCCGCATAGCAACAGCAGCGGCTGCTGTAACACTCTACATACTAACACGAGTATGGGACGAGTTTGACTACTGTTCAGACGTATGCCGTTCGTCCGGTGGAGGACACATTGGATTTTTGTGAAAAGGTAACTTAAAACTTTGTATTTTTATAAGTATTTTAAAATTTACAAAAAGGTTTTATAAGCATGCATATAAAAGTTATAGCCTTGTGAAATCGGATAAATGCTTTACATAAACGCTGTATATTCCCCAGGTCTACACAAATTACATGTCCTTATCAGGAATAGTTGAATAACCTCTTTAAATTCAGAAAACACATTTCTTGAAACTTTTATTTATTATTTCAGAAAAACTCAGCATGTGAACATTTACTCCTTCAATAAACAATTACTATAGTTATAAAAAAATCGAAACAAGCAATACTAACCTTAACTGTGTACTTACTCATACTGTATCGGTACAAGTACACAAAAACTTAATTTCATAAGCCTTCAGCTTGACTACGTCCTAAACACTTCGCCAGATGAACATATATAATCTAATTACTAAGGCCAAGGTTCATCAGCGTTTGTGCCACAAAATAAACCACATTTTTTAATGTCAACATCTATCCATATCAGCCATGGCCTCTTAACCTCCTAACACATCACCACCCGACAAACGTTGAAAATCAACTGCTTCTTTAAAAAACAAATTATACAACTATTACGAAACGAATATAAATAATGGATCTAATATGAAAATACACAATCCAATTCCAAAGTCCGAATAAAAAAAACTCTAACCTAAATAGTAATACAAATAAATTGCATGTTTTTTGTTTTAATGAAATGTAGCCAACTAAAAGTACAGCCAGAAATGAAGCACACAAAATATATAAATATAAAATCGGGAACAATCAGTAATTTCGTTTTAAAAATTTATTTGTTTGTTACCCTCATGGATTTGGAACAGGAATCTGACGAATTTATGAAGCAGATATCTAAGTAACACACGCCACTTTTGGTTACAAAAACAAAGGGAATTGTTGTACAACAAAATTAGTTTCAAGACGAATTATACTCATTTTTCATTAGTTCTAATATATCATTAGTGTTCCAAAACAAGTACAGCAATCACATTTTCAATTTGANTTATCCTCATTTTTCATTAGTTCTAATATATCATTAGTGTTCCAAAACAAGTACAGCAATCACATTTTCAATTTGAGTGTTTGTTTTCCATATACTTACACATTTCTTTTGGGTACCTATCTTGTTCATTTTAATTTGCTATATCAACTTAGGAACTTATTGATTAAAATGAAGACTTCCGTATTTTCAGAAATTCATCGTTGGATCCAACAGTGATTTGTATACCGGGGAAACCTATTAAATTTTTTTTTCAAAAATCAGGTTGCATTTTAGCTGTACTTTCGTATACTTCCAGACGCATATTAATATCGTTACACACNTTATACTCATTTTTCATTAGTTCTAATATATCATTAGTGTTCCAAAACAAGTACAGCAATCACATTTTCAATTTGCGTGTTTGTTTTCGATATACTTACACATTTCTTTTGGGTACCTATCTTGTTCATTTTAATTTGCTATATCAACTTAGTAACTTATTGATTAAAATGAAGACTTCCGTATTTTCAGAAATTCATCGTTGGATCCAACAGTGATTTGTATACCGGGGAAACCTATTAAAATTTTTTTTCAAAAATCAGGTTGCATTTTAGCTGTACTTTCGTATACTTCCAGACGCATATTAATATCGTTACACACNTTTTTTTTCAAAAATCAGGTTGCATTTTAGCTGTACTTTCGTATACTTCCAGACGCATATTAATATCGTTACACACAAATTCCAAAGTTTTCAACGCCTTTTTGTACAACACAACGTCCAAAAATCTTAGGTAGGTAATTTAAGGTTCATTTCTTACAACCAAAAAAAGTGCAGCATGTGAATTGTAGTGTTGTGAATCTACACCAGCTTTCTCTGTCGGTGTAGAACATATATTAAAGATGACGCATCTATAGTCTATGGTGCACTTACACAGACAAGGTTGAAATAAACGACGATTGGGCATCTCTCAGCGCCATTTCGTTGGTCAATTCACATCGAATATCATTACCCTCTTCAACAACATCATTTCTACATGGTTCCAAATACCCCACTAACATAAACATAAAATTTTATACTTTTGATTAGCAAATGTAACGTAAAATATTCCCGGGGTATATAAGTAAATTCGAAAAGTTCACATTTATTTGTAGTGATATTTTAATCAAAAAAGAAAACTTGGAATATTAAAGGTTACATTAGGTACATATAGCTTTAAATATATTTTATTCCTAAGTTTCATTAATGATATTCCTAAAATCATAACCAACAAAAATGTTACAGATTTNGCTTTAAATATATTTTATTCCTAAGTTTCATTAATGATATTCCTAAAATCATAACCAACAAAAATGTTACAGATTTTAATATCATTGCGTTGTCTCATTTACTCAATAATTATGTGGCAAATTTAAAATTCGCGCCATTTTAAATGCACTTAAGGAGTTAAACCACATCAAAAGCTCGTGTAATTTTGTGCTATACAAATTTGCCAGTGTGGGTGCACAAGGTTGAAAGAACCGACAAACCTAACNAAAAGCTCGTGTAATTTTGTGCTATACAAATTTGCCAGTGTGGGTGCACAAGGTTGAAAGAACCGACAAACCTAACAGCAATTATTTTACATCCAGCTAAAGAAACAACAGTTTTAGAGTTTTGCTTGCCTGTGTAGCCTCTGTAATTGAAAGAAATGAACCTAATATAGAAAAGGGGAATTTCCGAAATACCTGCAAATGTTGTATATAGTCATTACTAATCACACTTAATAGGAATTTTACTGGTGATTCATATAATTTGCAGTATATACTATGAAATGTGATAGTGAAGAGTGATATGGATATCGGAGAGTTTATGCAGTAAAAAACGTAAGAAATGTATGTCCAATACGTAAATACAAAGTTGTGTGTGGATGCAGTGTCTATAAAAGCATGGCAGAGATGACTATTGATTAGCACTGAAATACATTTGAAATGGTTTATGGTGCCTGTAACCTGGGATAGCAAAATCATTTGAGGTGTTAGATCAGGTGACACTGTTTTGCTAAGAATGGTGATGTCAGGCCGCCCTACGCCATCTTGCTGTTTCCCGGCGATGACTTACTTTTCTCTTCTTGTTTTGCAATCTTCTCTCCAGTGTGGCATTCATTGTGCCAATGCATTTGATGTCCTTTACATAGAAATACGGAAATGGTAGTGTTTTGAGACCAGATATTGTTTTGGAGGGAATGGGATATCTTAGCTGGGCACTTTGAGTGTCAGCACATTTCACAATCTTCGGCGAAACTTTTACATTTGATATACTTCCAGAACTCTTGACATGTCCTTAGTTTTTGTGTCGTGGAAGAGTGGTATCGCAGTCGTAGCCTAACTGAACGGGAATACTATAATATAGTAGCACGACAGTTTGCATAAAGTCCTGCTTGTAAGAATGAATGATGAGAGCGAGAGTAGCTCGGTACTAGGCACGTGTAGTACTAGTGCGAATCAGGATCACGAAGTTGTACAGTGATTCGCCTTGCTTTCGTTCCTCCAGGATGACTTGACTGCAAGCTTGTAGCGAAGTGAATGTTCCAAAGAAGCGGAATGCAAATGCATAACAAAACTCCATCCATGTTAAGGCCATTGTAAGATATTCCTAGACATGAACTTCTTGCCCTCGCCACCCAGTCGTTTGCCAACAGTGTTGGGCCAGGCCTTTTCATCTACACCTTAGTTAGTATGCTGGTGCAGTCATTCATGAAAACAGGGCTGGGTTTTCATAGGATAAACCAGAGTATGTTGGCAGAAACTGGAACCAGACTGGAGTAGTTGTGGCAGCTGTGACAGTGGTGCATCCAGTAGAGCATGTGGCATGGTGGGCATGGCTGTGATGTCGCCTACCAGGATGGTAGTTGACAGGAGCAGAGGCATGGAGTGAGCAAGTGGCAGCATCGGTGCTGATGCATATACACAGGTGGTGGCAGGCAGGCATTACAGTGACAGCTGTGGCATGCACTGCATGCACATGAATACTTCCTGCTGCAGGTCACCACACTCCCCCGAAGTGAAATATTGCTTTCCACAGGAAACACAGCTGGTGTATTTAAAGTCACTACCTGTACGAAGTCTCTGATGGGACCACTATGGTTAAGTAGAATGAGCGGAATGAGGTTCAAATTTCATGTAGGTTGGTTATCCAGTGGTAGTGTTGGGTGCGATTGTATGACATCTTGCACAATCAAAGAAAAATTCCTCGTGTACTATAGCAAATACTTTAGGTGTCATGGATTTGTCGTGGTATACTTGGAGACACTAAGCACACACAAGTGTGGCTGTCACAATGCAATCACACCAACAAGGTTTTTCACATTTCCGAAATTTACAGCTAAGATTTGTTGATGTGGGTTCAAAGATTTGTTGAGAGACTGGGCCCTCGCAAAACAAGTTCATGGAGACAGGGTACATACTTTGCCTAGGTGACACTTTTTGTTGGCACAAGTGAAACGGTTAATAGTGAGGCGTTCAAGTATGAGTAACAAATTATGCATATGGTCATCCCATTACTGGAACCTATAACTACATCATCGAGATATGCCATTGTAAACTCAGCTATTTAGCCATCAAGCCCCTGCACTATCATTGCCTATAATGTAACTGGAGCAGTTTTGAGGCCAAAAGGCATGGCCCAGAACTGAAAGCAACGTCCATGTGGAGCAGAGAATGCTGTTTTTTTTGCCGGTGTCCGCCAGTTACTGCTGTGGATATCTAGAGACATTAGATTTTTGCGCAGCTAAGGTTGTTCAGCGCATCTTTCACATTAATGAATGGTGGAGCATTTTGAGGTAGTGAGGTTAAGAGGCATGAAATCAATACAAAACCTCCAGGTTCCAGCTTTTTTAGGAGCTTAAGTGATGGCATAATTAAAAGAACTGTCAGTGGACTCAATTATACCTTCATCTAACATTTTTTGTATCTACTCCATAATTATTCGGTGTTAACGGAATGCAATGTTCTGCAACGTTAGTGCGATTCAGGGCAACGGCGGCAGCGAAAACGCCACTGAGCTCATTGATCAGGCATTGTATGGCATCACGATACACTGGTGGAACAGCGTGGTCAAGCTCGTCCAGCAGCATGTCTAGGTTGCAACTAGTAGTTCGCAGGCCCAAGTTGTAAACAGTCCGGCGTTTCTTTTGACCGAAATGGATTCGCCTAGCAGCTGGTTCCACTATGGTGTATTGCTATGTTAACCACAGTATTCCAAGTATTGCATCCACGCGCAAGTCGTGCGAAACAAAAGCTGTTGTGGTTGTTTCAATGTCTCTAATGCGCACAGTTANGAAATTTACAGCTAAGATTTGTTGATGTGGGTTCAAAGATTTGTTGAGAGACTGGGCCCTCGCAAAACAAGTTCAAGGAGACAGGGTACATACTTTGCCTAGGTGACACTTTTTGTTGGCACAAGTGAAACGGTTAATAGTGAGGCGTTCAAGTATGAGTAACAAATTATGCATATGGTCATCCCATTACTGAAACCATATAACTACATCATCGAGATATGCCATTGTAAACTCAGCTATTTAGCCATCAAGCACCTGCACCATCATTGCCTATAATGTAACTGGAGCAGTTTTGAGGCCAAAAGGCATGGCCCAGAACTGAAAGCGACGTCCATGTGGAGCAGTGAATGCTGTTTTTTTTGCCGGTGTCCGCCAGTTACTGCTGTGGATATCTAGAGACATTAGATTTTTGCGCAGCTAAGGTTGTTCAGCGCATCTTTCACATTAATGAATGGTGGAGCATTTTGAGGTAGTGAGGTTAAGAGGCATGAAATCAATACAAAACCTCCAGGTTCCAGCTTTTTTAGGAGCTTAAGTGATGGCAGAATTAAAAGAACTGTCAGTGGACTCAATTATACCTTCGTCTAACATTTATTGTATCTACTCCATAATTATTCGGTGTTAACGGAATGCAATGTTCTGCAACGTTAGTGCGATTCAGGGCAACGGCGGCAGCGAAAACGCCACTGAGCTCATTGATCAGGCATTGTATAGCATCACGATACACTGGTGGAACAGCGTGGTCAAGCTCGTCCAGCAGCATGTCTAGGTTGCAACTAGTAGTTCGCAGGCCCAAGTTGTAAACAGTCCGGCGTTTCTTTTGACCGAAATGGATTCGCCTAGCAGCTGGTTCCACTATGGTGTAATTTCTATGTTAACCACAGTATTCCGAGTATTGCATCCACGCGCAAGTCGTGCGAAACAAAAGCTGTTGTGGTTGTTTCAATGTCTCTAATGCGCACAGTTANAGTATTGCATCCACGCGCAAGTCGTGCGAAACAAAAGCTGTTGTGGTTGTTTCAATGTCTCTAATGCGCACAGTTATTTTCACTTCTCCTATGGTTTCACTGGTGTGAGTTTTGTTAACTAGCTGAACAGTTGGTTTTGCTGGTTTAATTTTGCACATGTCTACCAAATTTACATGTACGAAATTATGAGAAGCTGCGGCATCAACTCAGGTGTGACACTGTTGATTATTTAAAATAACTGCAATGCAAATTACCTGGTTTTCGTTACTGCAAAACTGAGAAATAAGTACCTGTTGTGAAGTCTGTCCAGGATAATCACCGATTTCCTGGGGGTAGGTGACGCCAGCCTCTCCACCCATCCCATCGTTCCCCGAATTCGGTTTCCAGTCACATGGCCGTTTAGGGCAGTTCGGGAAATCATACCAGCGCAGGCATTTGCCATCGCAGGAACGGCAGGCAGACGGTGGCGGTCCACATCCTGAGCTGGTTTGAATCGAGTCCCTCAGGTAATTTTTCTTCGGAGCAGGTCCATCACTAAGGGTTGAGGTGTTAGGTGGTTTTGGAATTTTTTCAGAAATTTTAGAATCCCATGTCCTTCACAACTACCCCCTTTTGACTCGTCTTCCCGTAACCTATGCAGATGCGGAAAGCCGCGATGCGGTGGCATAGTTGTTGATGCGGAAGCCTGTTCTAAAATCACTATAAGCGCATGAAGTCATCCACCGAATAATGTATGAATGGGGTGAGCCCACAGCGGAATTCTGATCCCAGTGTTCCGGCCATGACTTCCAGTACTTCTTTTGTTGACACGTGAGGCTGGTACATGCACACTAAGTTAATTTTATGCATGGTTAAAGTAGACAACAGTTCGTCGGGCTTCTGGTTTTCTAAGATCACGCTNTGCACACTAAGTTAATTTTATGCATGGTTAAAGTAGACAACAGTTCGTCGGGCTTCTGGTTTTCTAAGATCACGCTGCTGCATGCTTGAAGAGATGTGAACGTTACTGTGAAACTGCATTCGTAGGCACAGGGAAACTCCTCCCATGTTATGCCGTAATGCGTAATGCAGTGCCACCTTTATCTGGCGTTACCATTTAAGCCACCTCCCACACAGTTTGGTCCGTCTTCTTTTACACCGCACTAGTTGCTATAATGTAGATGGACCCGCAGCTGTCACATNTGCACACTAAGTTAATTTTATGCATGGTTAAAGTAGACAACAGTTCGTCGGGCTTCTGGTTTTCTAAGATCACGCGGCTGCATGCTTGAAGAGATGTGAACGTTACTGTGAAACTGCATTCGTAGGCACAGGGAAACTCCTCCCATGTTATGCCGTAATGCGTAATGCAGTGCCACCTTTATCTGGCGTTACCATTTAAGCCAACTCCCACACAGTTTGGTCCGTCTTCTTTTACACCGCACTAGTTGCTATAATGTAGATGGACCCGCAGCTGTCACATNCTCCCACACAGTTTGGTCCGTCTTCTTTTACACCGCACTAGTTGCTATAATGTAGATGGACCCGCAGCTGTCACATCACGTGAACTCTGAGTTCCTGCCTTGAGAGTAGACGTAGCTCATTCTGGTTGTTTTGGTTGTTGATGGCAGTGGACGTTGCTGATTGGGTTTTTGCGGTGACAACAGATGGACGGGACGGCTCCTGGAACAGCACACACTGGAAAAAGTTTTCGGTGTTAAAAGTGGTAAGTTGCTGTGGAGTCACACACTTGTCGTGGTACATTCGGCAGCACCAAGTTCATGCAAGGGTGGCTTGGCTAAGTCCGTCACACCACATTGCTGAATTTTCTAATAGTTCTCAGAAATTTTGTTGGTGTATTATTTTGAAATTTTACGGCACACTTGCAGCTCTTTGTGTCATGGACAGGGTTGGCAGTACCCCGACCCTGACGAAGTCTCACACAACGATCACACAAATCGGCTGCTTGGCACGCGGTCGTACGCGCCATGGTCTCGGAACACAGATCACTATTGATTAACTCAATGTCCTCGCACAGTCACTGGGCTTCTACGGGGTTGTCACAATGACAGGTGCTAGTTTGAAGTTACACTAACGTGAGAGGAACCTNCACAGTCACTGGGCTTCTACGGGGTTGTCACAATGACAGGTGCTAGTTTGAAGTTACACTAACGTGAGAGGAACCTGGTCCGGTAGTGGGCACACACACTTCAAGCACAGTCATTCAACTATTCCATTGGAGGTATGCCAGTCTATCAACCCACTATCACATAACGGTTGGCGGTGAAAATCCATCGCGCCCACCTGATTTTCGCCAAGGGTCAATGAACCACCCAGCCCGCGGCTGCCTCCCCTGTACCACATGTGGAAGGGGTATCCCGTCCGAGTGGTGGTAGGAGTGGTGGGTCATGCACTCATGCTGCTAGTTGCAACGTCCTTGTATCGCTCAGTGGGGTAAAAGGTGGTGGTTGGTGCTCTTCAAGATAGTGGTGTTCGGTCCCATTATCATGGTGGAGCTGGTTGTCTGATGATCACCATGATGCTGCTGGTTTACCCATGTTGGCATGGAGATCTTGATGATTGATGCTGGCACCGCCTCCTTCGATGTGGAAATTGTAAATNCTGGTTTACCCATGTTGGCATGGAGATCTTGATGATTGATGCTGGCACCGCCTCCTTCGATGTGGAAATTGTAAATTTGGGGTGCAGAAATTTTGAGAGGTTGGCAGAAAATATACAAGGTTTCCACAGGTAAACTGGACTAGTTAAAATTGCACTTGCAGTAACAAGGAAAGGTATACATGTTGAGGTTAGTNAGGTTTCCACAGGTAAACTGGACTAGTTAAAATTGCACTTGCAGTAACAAGGAAAGGTATACATGTTGAGGTTAGTTATAGGAGAGGTTTTACGTGATTACACGGAAGGGTGACATTTGACGGGCTGTCTTAGTCTCACGAGCGGGGAGAAGCAAGGTTATGTTTGTTGTACATGTGTTGTTGTACTTACAAGGATGGAAAAGGGTGCCAGAGTATGAGATACTTATCCAGTGATGGGCCGACCGCCCACGTTGCTTCTCCTGAGATCACCCCATGCGACGAGGTGACATCGGTAAAGTTGTGGAAGTCCTTACTATGCCTACCAATAAGGGCGTAGACCCACTTATATGCTTCTAATTATCACGTGAGGCTGTTAAGTAGCCGTCTCAGATGCCAAAAACGCCATAAAGCCATGATCGGGGGTGTGGTGCATCAGTGGGTAGAATACACTGTTACATTACATGGTCATTAGTGAAATAAAAACAATAGATCATTTGCACCGATTTTCACTCACTATTTATTCCCTCATTTGAGGCACCAACACAGTTCCACATTAAGGTGTGCTGGCAGCTGACAATGACAAAGGGGCACATAGCCGATGAAAAATTTATGGAAATTAAACCCCCTGGCACGTTTCGAGCTGGCCGGGGTGCGAATGGCGCTGCCCCAGGCTAAGCAAAGAAGTGAAGTCAACTGAGTTCCTGAATAAAGTAAATAGCTGTTGATACACTAAAGAATAGACTGGTACAAGATATTGAAGACCGAGGGGGCACGTGGTGCACATCCACTTTACCAGCATGTGCAGAAACAACTGACTGATCAAGAAGGACCCACTAGAGACCCCTGCTCGAAAGTGCCTAAGTGCATCAAAAAATGCACTGGAACATTTAATGAGAAAACAAATACACACAGACTCAATTACATAGCACTACAATACAAGAACACTTTACATNCGGGGTGCGAATGGCGCTGCCCCAGGCTAAGCAAAGAAGTGAAGTCAACTGAGTTCCTGAATAAAGTAAATAGCTATTGATACACTAAAGAATAGACTGGTACAAGATATTGAAGACCGAGGGGGCACGTGGTGCACATCCACTTTACCAGCATGTGCAGAAACAACTGACTGATCAAGAAGGACCCACTAGAGACCCCTGCTCGAAAGTGCCTAAGTGCATCAAAAAATACACTGGAACATTTAATGAGAAAACAAATACACACAGACTCAATTACATAGCACTACAATACAAGAACACTTTACATNCACTGGAACATTTAATGAGAAAACAAATACACACAGACTCAATTACATAGCACTACAATACAAGAACACTTTACATCTTTAATTTGCGTGAGCAAATTTAGCATGAAAAGAAATTGAATTGGTAGTAAAATTGATGTGTAACTTAATTTAAATATGCCACGTAGATGTCTCTCCCAGTCTTTTGCAAGTACGTTAGGTTTGTTAAAGTAGTTTTATTTTAATTAATGCAATAATCACTTGCACCCTCATTTATCGATACTTGAGGGTGGCAGCAGGTGGTTCGCAGTGGAAGAGTCCCTTTTCTGATCCAAAGATGGGCATGGGTACCCGTGCTCGAATACATGATTTACAAAGGCCGTTTTTACTGGGGCGAAAAAATACGGGGTTTGTTCACGTAATATAGAAGCCGAAAAATGACTGAATACTTTACACTCTCATAATATAAGCACAACACACGCACGAGGACAGTGAATGGAGGGGTACACAAGGGGTTTTGTGAAAACTGTTACCACTGTGTCCCCCTCACCGCATTCATTTCCCTGGCAGCATTCTCACTGGGGACGACGTTTGGCAGAGTTAGTCGGCCCAAATTACCACGCCCCAAAAATATCTCTCTNCTCACCGCATTCATTTCCCTGGCAGCATTCTCACTGGGGACGACGTTTGGCAGAGTTAGTCGGCCCAAATTACCACGCCCCAAAAATATCTCTCTTGAGGGCATGAAAGCGGGACGGTTCACCAACTCCAACTCCAGCAGTACACAGGTGGTCGCAGAGAGGTGGTGCACTCCAGTGCACATCACCAGCGTAGGGGTAGTGGAGGGGGTGACTGCAGCTTTCGGGCCCACTGACCCCCGAGAGGCCATGTTGAAGCTGTGCTGTTGTTGCGGGACGAAAGGGCTAAGGGAAGAGGGACACAGCACACGTCAAATAATGTATTGAAGGTAATGGTTGTGTTCGAAAAGAAAAAATGAGTTAAACAAAGATTATAGGGTACAAGAGGTAGTTTAAAAGTCAGAGTAAAATATCTATAAGAGACTTTTGTTACAGAAAAAGTCATAGTAAAACAGGAAGCAAAATGTAATTGAAAATGAATTATCACATTATTATTATTATTTCTATGTTATTAGGATGCTGTACACACAATAAATATGTCAATGTAACATGGTACATATATTGACTACCTAACCTTCATCTTAATATTTTTTTTTATGTGTGAAGATACATAAACCGAGGGTAGAAATGAGTAAAGTATTTAATGGGAAGTAAATATATAAATTTAATACTGCAAGAAATTTTTTTGTTTTAGTTATATTTTTTCTGTAATAAATGAAATGCAAACAAAATGGAATAAGTCCTGAAAGGAACAAAATAAATATTAGCAGACAGAAAGTAAAAAATAATTATACTTTAATTATCTTGATGTAAATTTAATTGTTTGTAGTTATATAAAATAATGATATGATGTTTTGTGAAAGGGGATANCTTTAATTATCTTGATGTAAATTTAATTGTTTGTAGTTATATAAAATAATGATATGATGTTTTGTGAAAGGGGATATATAGGAGGTTATGTAAAATTGACTTCTTGTTATTAAGAAGAAAGACTTTTGCAACTGAAGAAGTCCTAAGAAAAACATTGCAATCAATGTTTTGTTTTCATGTTAATGTTCTATTGTAACATGTACAGAGTAATTGTAAATTTTCGTTGATTCAAACGTAAAAAAACATGTTGCAGCAATTCTAGTGAATTAACTCTTGTGTTTATTTCTGTTTGCACCATATTCATAAAATTTGTTCCAAACACTCGCCGGGTGGAGGAAATTATGTAACATTGTGGTTTTCCAGGTGTTATATTTAATTTTGGTTCCAAATATTATATTTGTTTATGATTACAGCGTATTTGCTTAGGGTGACAAATCATTTAATATCATTTCGAAATTAAGATTTATTATATGATTTAAATAAAGTGCAGTATAATCTTTGGTTATTTTACTAGTTTATTTATATAGAGATCATAAGTTAGATTTCATTGGTTTTTAGAGGATATTCAGTATTCCAATTTTTTTTGCTATTATTCATTATGGATTGAATGTTATAAAACATGTGAACAAAAGAAAACTATCCTGGTTGGCTAACGTATCATCATTGCTGGTTGGAGGAGAAATGTGGCATGGTCAGACGACAGCCAATCAGAGAGCAGGTAACAACCGAAGTAAGGCTAAAGTAAATTCAAACGTAATTTTTCTTAAACAAAAATCATGCAACCACAACCAACGATGAGTGTGTATGGTAACAGAAGTTTTGATGATATCATTAATGATTGAATATAAATATATGAATATTGAATATAATTGCTGCAAAAAGTTTTGAAAACGAATTACATTAATTTTTTTTTTGGAGATTAACAAGTAACATTTGTATAATTTGATTGAGAATACAAATGAATAATATTTGACTTATTTGTTGGAGAAGAACAAGAAAATAAAAAATTAAGGAGCTGTAAATTTTGACCTTCTGATTTAACTGAAATGTTACACACTCAACACTTAGCAATAGCGTATGTTCGGAAAAACACGAGGGGGAGGAATGCCTTGAAAGTAGAACTTAAGCAGGGCTTCATAAAAGTTGGAAATAACCGTGAATGGGCTATAGCATCTGGGAAAACTAGGAAAATCTGGATGTCAGGGAATTTAGATAAGCAGTATTTAACATAATAAAAAAATGTATTATAATGTAACGCCAATTTTTTTTGGAGATATTTGTGGTTTCTTATTTGAATGCACAACTTAAGCTGGACTTGGCTGGTGTAATTCTTTTGTAAAGATCTGTTGACATGGTAAGTGAATACTCTCTTTAGTTCAGCAACTAGCCACAGTAATTGTGGTAGCAGAGCGTGGTGTATCCACACAGTCACAGTCATTGTTTTATATTGTTTCGTTTTGCCATTATCAGCATCTTGTTTATCACTCACTGCGACTTGTATAACCCTCTGCGCGGACATCTTTGGCGAAGGGTGGAATGTTTCGTTACTAGTTCGCACAAGCCTTTTTCTCTGTTCTCCCAAATGTTTCGTTGTAGCAATTCATTAAAAAATAACGAGGACTTTTCTCTAAAATATGTTGTTAGTTAATAATATTGTCATGTAGCTAAAATTTAACTTCTGTTGTTGTGCCTATTCTGTATTTTAAATTTTTCCCTGGCGCGACTGTGAGGCCATGAGACCCGGGTGTTTTGCAATAGGAGGTCGACACGTTGGCTAGTGCTGTACTATTCACGGAAGTGTATCGTCGTCCTGGGGTTCGGCGCACTTTGTTTGTGGATTTGACTGTTATGGTCTGCAAAAAGCCGCTGTTGCGAAACCGTAGACGAGAGACACGGCCCGCCTTTGGTTGAACGACCGGCTCTCGCTGTGTTAGCTGCCGTGAGCGCGTGCAATGTTCTGGAGTTAGTTAAGTTCAAGAGAGTTAAGATCCGGGCGCGAAACGGAGAGGGTGTGTTTGTAGTGATCACGTGCCTAAGGCAGGCCCCTTGGCCCAGCCACAGGGTTTATGCGTAAGGGAGTTCAAAGTTTGCAGTGAACCAGGAAGAACGTTTGTAAGTGTTAACTTAGTAGTCCGACCGTGTTAGGTGCAGTGCTGCTCGGGGTCGGACATCGGCCAGCCTCTCGAGTTGGAGTTATGTGCGGGACGGTGGGTTCTCCCTCATCTTGTGGCTCCTCATTGGGAGAGGAGTTGTGGGTTGAGGTCAGGTACGAGTACTTCGAGTGTGGACCGCAGATTGAGGATTGGCAGGCTCCTTACAGCTGCTGGGGCGGCGGCCGGCGTCAACCACTGGCACATAAGTAGAGAGCATATTCTAGTTTTAAGTTAGGTTAAAATTAATTGAAGTTTGATTTAGGTTGTCCCTGTTAGGTTATGATTTTTTATTTAAATTTAAACCACTTACTTTCTCCAACCCCCAAACATAATTTTCTGTTTTTGGCAAACTTTTGCACCCCCTTAAAAGGGTTCTTGCGAAATTCCCCGAGACTAATAAACATTCCACAGCTGCTCAAGTTTTTGAGAGAATTAATCAAAATTAAACAAAAGGGAATCATCTCTGACAACAAGCTACTGGAAATAATTTTTCCATTCACTCGCTCACCTTTAAGTGATAGAACCAAAGTTGCAATAAAAAAAAAAACTACAGTATTGACCAAATCACCAGAATATACTGGATTATTTCATCCATGCCAGACTTTTAGTCAACGTTCAATTGGAATGGTTCAATCGATTACAAGAACACATTGAACCTCATGCTCATTACATTGCAGAAATAAAAGAGGCTGCAATGGTTTTGCGATTATGTATTTCTGAGGCTGAGATAGTCTCTACCATCTTTGATGGGTTAAACCCCGCATAGTGCTCACGTGCTATTTTCACATCCAGACTGTAATGTGGCACGTGCATAGTTATAGCTGGCTATATAATACTACAGTTTCACAGTTAGGCCGCCATATTTGTTATGCAGCACGTCAAGTATTGACGTCTGGAAGTTGCCACTCGTCTAGCTCAGAGGTAGTAATACGAGAGACTCTTTAATAAGGCGCCAATTATTTACAAAATAATGTAATCAAGTTCCGGTTTATTAGTTTTTACTTTTATTTATTATTAAAGATGCAACAGTTCACATAGTGTTCACGTATGCCGAGTACGAACAGGTTTCACAGATTCACAGATAAACGAGAGAGCAGTGCCACAGTCGTTGTTGATTAACTATCTCATAAAAGTTGCCCAAAGAAAAATTAATGCAGCTTCCTCCCACACCGACATAGAAATAAATGAGAAGAATAAAGTTGCCGGTGTGGGGGTAAATGCCACACCCGACGCGGCCTAGGCGAGCACTGGATGACGACTGACTTGAATGGCGATAGGCACACGTGTACTTGTGCTGCCTGTCACCCACCTCTCCACAGATAAGGGCCTGGCGTGGGCTGCTACGCACGCTCTTCCCACGTTATCGAAACTGCGTCGTAGTAAAAGATTATCGAACTTGTCGGGCAAAACTGTCGATGCAGTCTGAAAACAGCTAATCTAATATTGACGCATAATACAAACTAAAACTTTCTGAAACAGCAACCGGATGCCCGATAAACAAACTATCAAGGTAAATTTTGAATTTTGAATCCCGATAAAAAAAAATACGAAGCTTGGCAAAGCGAAAGAAAATGAAACACGTGTCCCGAAAATTTATAATACTGCATTACAAGACCCAAGACGTTTGCTGACTTGGACCATTTATAGATTAATTACAACTATGCTGCTTTTGCAGACCAATCCCGTGGTGAATTTCATAAGACAATCCACATCATCTTTTACATCACAACAGCACTGCCCTAATAAGAAAGTGTCTAAACCATCTCAAGGCGATAAGAAATCTAAATTCATTCCTAAGGATCAGAGCAAAGGTAGTAATACATGCAATTTTTGTAAAAAGCCTGGTCAAGTTATTTCTGAGTGCAGAATTATAGCAGAAAAGAAGAAAAAGGAATATAATAAAAAAAGGGCAAGGCGGTGGTCTATGCATGGGAAGTCTAGACCACCTTTACAGAATAATTTTTTTCGAAAAAAAAAAAACAAATTTAGTTACTCCTGTCAAACCAGTTGATACATCATGTTTCGTGAATAGTGCTTTTATGGTTGATGACTTAGGGAACACATGGAGTTGTTTAAGTGACAGAAAATGTTAGAAATGCGGGTACCTAAGCAAAAGAAAGTGTCTCGACATTGTACCTTTAACAAAGCCATTTTTGACATATCTCAACACACAAATTAGTTCCTCACATATCAATGGACTTGTCGACACAGGTTCAGTTCGCAGTCTCGTGTCGGGATCTGTTTTTTGACAATTAAAAGCAAAAGGTTTCATTAAGAGTACTAAGCCAATAAGTTTACATTGTGTTACAGCTTCAGATCAGCCATTGCAAATACAAACAGCAACTCGTGTGCGATGATCTGGAAACAGATCTTGTTTTAGGAGCAGATTCCATTTCTATGACACACACATACTTATTGATCTGAAAGAAAGATGTATCACGTTTAGATTAAATCACAAGGTGATAATTCAATTTCTGGTTCACAACAACAGCACAGTGGGGGAGTAAACGTATCAAAAGTCACAAATATCAAAATTTTATTGATTTGAATCATCTAAATAGTGCAAAACAACAAGCAATTAAGAATCTATGTGCAGATTTTCCAGATATTCTGACCCATGCTAAGACGCACAAATTTGATTGGATACGACAATAAACTTGTGAAATGTTATCCCTACAATTTGGTACCACCATAAATAAAAATCACGTGAGAGAAAATTTAGTGTCTTTTGGACACCAATTGAACCCTTCCAAATCATCTTTCAGTTCACCTGCCTCTCTAGTGCCTAAAGGTAATGATCATCATTTGGTAATTGATTACCGCCGTTTGAACAAACAAATTGATATTGGAAGTGTTCCACTTCCAAATTTTTATTCTGCTTTCCATCAAATCCCACTCACCCTGGACTCAAAACACGTTACCGGTTATTGCGTACCATGGAACCTGTACCAATACACCTTTGTGCCATTTGGCCTCACTACAAGAGCTCAGGTCCTAACTCATCTACTCAATCAGGTGTTAGGCGATGCTAAATTCAAAATTGTGTACAACTATCTGGACGATTTGGTTGTGTACTCACAAAGTTGCAAGGAACATGTAGCTCATCTCAGAGTTCTTGACAGATTGCGCAGTGCAGGTCATACCACCAACTTAAAAAAATATAAAATTTGCAGTTTGAATAATTTTTTTTCTTGGCCATGTAGTTTTAGAAAAAGGAGCTTCAATTGACCCAGACAGAACCAAGGCTTTGAGAAATTTCCCTCGTCCAAAAGATGCAAAAGGCATTTCCTGATATATCAGCATGGTCAACTTCTACTCCAAATTCATTCAAAAATTTGCTGAACATGCAACCCTTCTAAATGCATTGAAGAAACAGGGAGCAATATTTGTATGGGCTCAAGAGCAACAGGATGCTTTTGATTTTTTGAAACAAGCTATTGCTAACCTTCCAGTTTTTAGAACAGTTGATTTTTTCAAAACCCTTCATTCTCCAAACCTACACTTTCAGCACAGCACTTGGTGCTGTGTTATCACAGGAAATCGATGGGCAAAGGCAACCCATTGCTTTCGCATCAGGAACACTCACTCATCAGGAAAGGAAGTCTTCAGCCTATGAACTACAATGTTAAGCAGTTGTTTTCGGAACTAACAAATTTAAACAATTTTTGGAACATCAGGAATTTCTTCTTGTAACAGAGATAACAAGCTCTTTCATGGTTAGTTACATGGTCATCCAAAACAACTCGGAAAATTAAGTCGTTGGATAGTAAAAATTTCATCGCTTAAATTCAAAATCCATCATATTAGCGGAACCCAGAACATTTTTGCTGATGCGGTGCCACGCATGCTTGAAAATTATCCAGGGGAAACCTCTTTAGAACCTGTACCTAATGGTTGCATCGCACTGCTGACCAATTTATCTTTGGCATTTCAAAATATTGAAACTCACAAAAAATCTGATCCTCTCATTTGCCACATTATGAATCAAATTCAAAAAGGTCCTGCACCTAGGCAATATAAGGTATCTAAGAGGCGTTTTGCATTGCAAACCCCATTTTGCCAGAGATCAAAATATTGTCTTACCTCAAAATTTTTGTGATACGATTTTTCTATATTTTTATCCATCCCCATTGGGAGCAGCTCATTTAGGTAGTTACAAAACCATTAATGGCATTAGGCGTATGTTTGTTTGGAAAGGTATGTATCAGGACATTTCAGAAAGAGTGAAAATTTGTAAACTTTTGTGTTTTGAGCAAAGCTGTGCAAGATAGTAAACTTGGTTAACTTACACCTGACAATGCAAAGCAACCTTTGCAGAAATTTTTTATTGATTTTCTCGGTTCTTTCCCCCGCTCCAAGTCAGGTAATAAAATGTTGGTGTGCACAGATGCATTTATCAAATTTGTTTGGCCCATTCCTCTATGCAAAGCAACTTCAGAGTCAACAATCTCTGCATTAAAGAATTTCATTTTCAAAATTTTTGGAATCCCATTAGTTATTGTCTCATACAATGGTCCACAGTTTAATTCTAAGGTTTTCAAAAACATGTATTTCACTCATGTCACAACAGTCATAAGCGGAGCACTTCAACATGAATCTCCGTTCAGCACTTATTGCTTTTGATGCTAACAGCCAGGATAGGTGGGATCAAGACCTTGAATGCTTACAAATGGCATTTAATTATACATGCCATGAGGGACACAAATCAACCCCTTTCGAACTTGTGTTTGCATACAAACCAAACTCTCCTCTTTTCAATCTTTGGTCACTTGCCGATCTTCTACCTGATGATCTAAAGGTCATCAAGGAGATCTGGAAAAGAGCTCGTGAGAATTTGAAGTTGTCAAATGGCAAATCCAAGAAAAGATACGATAAGGATCGTGCCCAGAACCCCTTCAAAGCAGGAGGTTTTGTGTTGTGCCGAGCACACACATTGAGTAAAGCCATCGACAAGACAGCAGCTCAACTCGCCTACAATTGGAGAGGTCCTTACCAAATTCAAAGATTTCTCACACCAGTTACATTTGCACTTAGCGACCCAGTTAATGCGAAATTTGTGGGTCGGGCCCACATCTCGCAGTTAAAGAAATCCTCACCTAACCTAAAATAGGTTAGTCAGCTTGAACAATTGTGAGTGAAGAGATTTGGACAGCTCTTAACATCGAGGTATTGAGAGCCAATGAGGGTGATTGAGTTGAGTATGGAGCAGCGTCGGAATGATAGGGTGGGGGAAACTGGAGATTCCCGAGAAAACTTGCCGACCAATGGCATTGTCCGACACGATTCCCACACGCGAAAATCTGGAGTGACCCGGCCGGGGATTGAACCCCCAATCGCCTTGGTGGGAGGTGAGCAGGCTAACCGCTACGCCACCGTGGCCGCCTGAGCAATTGTGTATGGTCACTTAGGTGGTCATGTGGACTGATCATCCACCTGGCTAGTTACTTCTCCTTGTGACATGCCCATCTTACATCTATAGCTCACTAAAATAATTAACCTACTTAAGCTAAACTAAATTAAGCCAAGTAAAACAAAACTAAGCTAATCAGTGCTAGTTAAAGGAGCAAGGCTTTTTTTTTTTCTTCAAAAACCCTAGGTACTGTATATCATAAGCTATTATGATGCAAGTTTAATCTTAAGAATGCATAGTGTAATATGTGTACACTGACTACAAGGGATTATCATCAGTGTCATGTCTTGTTCATTTTCCTGTGTATGTTTATTATTATGGTTTGTAAAATTTCTTACTAGCAAGTTTGTATACTTTAATACGAACTTCAACATAATCAGTACCTTGTTACTGATCTTGTTTCCAACAATAGGTGTGAAGACAAACACCCTAGTGTCCGCTTTCAGGGGGGAGAGGGATGTCTGCAACATATTAAAACATTTTAAATAATTTTTGCTTATACGGTAGACTCCAGACTGTCTGGCCTAATGTGGTGGAAGGCCAGGCCGGATCATAAAAGTCGGATAGGTCGGAGTTCTACAATTACCAATTTCCTACCCCACCCATACTATTAAAAAAACACTTTTTATACCAAAACCTGCTGTTACTCATATTTTCCGACCTCTTGGTACAGACCAGTACTTTATAAATGTTTGTTATGTAACTGTACCGTATGTTATAAAAATATTTTTCTGTAATATAAGTCCAAGAATAAACACATTGCACAAATTTAACAAAAATTTTATATTGTCTGATTTAATTGCAGGAAATATAAAACGATGTACACTGTACAGTATGAATACATACAATTTTAAAATAAACAAAACATTAATGTAAAATGTAGGCTTAATTCTCAAAAAAATTATTTAAAATTATTTTACTGTTGATTGATACATAATTACACAAATTTGAAAAGGTAGACTTAAGATAAAAAGAGTCAAAACCTACAGTTTTTAGTTATTGAAAAAGTCCTCGATAGATGACTGCTTCTCCCTTTCAGCCCTCTTCCATGAGACAATGTCCCTTAAATTATGCAAGCAGATGATGATAGCTGGCGTCACTTCCTCCTCCTGAATAATGTACTGCAGCGCTGCCTCAATCGTCTTGAACCCTTCTGAATGTGTGATGAGATTTTCCCTGTAATCTAAGGATGCCCCCTCCTCCTCTTCTTCCTGTGTCACTATTTCCACAATATCATTGTCAGTTATTTCANGAGTTCTACAATTACCAATTTCCTACCCCACCCATACTATTAAAAAAACACTTTTTATACCAAAACCTGCTGTTATTCATATTTTCCAACCTCTTGGTACAGACCAGTACTTTATAAATGTTTGTTATGTAACTGTACCGTATGTTATAAAAATATATTACAGAAAAATAAGTCCAAGAATAAACACATTGCACAAATTTTAACATAAATTTTATATTGTCTGATTTAATTGCAGGAAATATAAAACGATGTACACTGTACAGTATGAATACATACAATTTTAAAATAAACAAAACATTAATGTAAAATGTAGGCTTAATTCTCAAAAAAATTATTTAAACTTATTTTACTGTTGATTGATATATAATTACACAAATTTGAAAAGGTAGACTTAAGATAAAAAGAGTCAAAACCTACAGTTTTTAGTTATTGAAAAAGTCCTCGATAGATGACTGCTTCTCCCTTTCAGCCTTCTTCCACGAGACAATGTCCCTTAAATTATGCAAGCAGATGATGACAGCTGGCGTCACTTCCTCCTCCTGAATAATGTACTGCAGCGCTGCCTCAATCGTCTCGAACCCTTCTGAATGTGTGATGAGATTTTTCCTGTAATCTAAGGATGCCCCCTCCTCCTCTTCTTCCTGTGTCACTATTTCCACAATATCATTGTCAGTTATTTCANCCTGTAATCTAAGGATGCCCCCTCCTCCTCTTCTTCCTGTGTCACTATTTCCACAATATCATTGTCAGTTATTTCATCAACTTTGTCGTTTGCCATCCATTCTCTAATGTCCTCTGCACTGACATTGTCACAGCCCGGTACGTTTTCCAGCAACGAAACAAGTTTATCATTTTCATCTTCCACTTCGGTTTCAAGGCAGAAATGTCCACCTTCTTGGTCCAAAAGAACTTTCCAAGACCTTACAAGTGGTGTGTTTGGAATCGCTTCCCATGCTTCAGCCACCCACCTTATGACATCTAGAATGTCAATCTTTTTCAGAGTGATTAGGTAGTCTTAATTATTATCAATCGCTGATATCAACGAACGGTCATGACGCCAGAGGTACTTTTTCTGGTCCATCGGCTGACAAACAGCTGTCGCATTGCTTGGTAAAAATTAAGCTTTGATGTCTCCATCTGCGAGTTCGTCAATGGCCGGATGCAAAGGTGCGTCGTCAAGAATTAGCACACCTTTCTCGGTAAATTGTTGTCTTTCAAATGTTTTTTTACGGTCTGTATGAATTCATTTTGGAACAACCACGCTTAGATTTCTGAATTCATCCATGCTTTCTTTTAATGCGTGTAATATAGGGGTAGTGATTCCTAATTTCCCAGTTTTTTAAAGGCTCTAGGTATTTTTGATTTTGCTATTAAAGCCAACCTAAGCTTATGGTTTCCGGTTGCAGTACTGCAAGCCGAGATGGTGACTTGTTTCTTGCTTTTCTTGTATCCTGGTGCAACAGCTTCGTTTTTTTTGTAGGGAGCATCTTATTAATTTAAACCGGTCTCATCGCACTTGTACAAATGCTCCCCAGAAATTCCCTCCTTTTCAATAAGGTTGAGAGAGATAGTCTTTGAACAAAGATACAGCTTCTTTATCAGCAGATAAAGCCTCCCCACTTAAGGTAATCTATCTAGCGAATACCAAATTGTTTTTTTCCAGCGATATAACCATCCATCACTGGCAGTAAATTCTGAATTTTATCCTACTTGTCGCTTAAATTGCAATGCTTTTCCCTGCAATATCGGCCCAGCAACAGGCAAGCCTTTCCGTAAGTGTTCATGCCACAAAAATTAAGATTCCTCAGCGTCTTTATACTTACCTTTCAGCATGGTTTTTTTTACTTTAATTCCACTTCCACTAGCTTGGGCAGCACACCACTTTAGCAGATGCCGCTTGCAAACTGCTTCTTATTAATATACTTTCACAGTATCTGGCATAAAAAATTATTAAATTAAATATGAATTTAATTAAAAATGTAGACGTCATAAGAATGAAATGATGCCTCAGAAGTATACAATATTTACCTAAAAACAGGCAGAGGTATATACGTAGTCTCTGCTCTCAGATGAACCATCAAACAAATGCTGTATTTATCATTTCATAAAGCTTGAAGAAGTTAACAATGCCAACAAAGTATTCTGACAAGTAAAACACTGCTCTGAACCACGAGTTCCATCAGGTGTTCACTGGTATTGGGAACAGATTTGCTGCTTTAGTTGTATNCTGCTCTGAACCACGAGTTCCATCAGGTGTTCACTGGTATTGGGAACAGATTTGCTGCTTTAGTTGTATGTTCAGTTAGATATTGCACATTATGATGCCTTCTTTTTCGTGTATTCAAAAATGTGGTTTCGACTTTTACCACAGCCTCATTTACTTCAGTCAGTTCAATGTAAAAGATGTGACCTACTACGGCCCGTTCGTGGGCTCAGCCCTGAACATGGACCACATGCTCTCCAAAGAGGACCTGCATTGTCGCCACACATTTGGTCATGTAACGTGCCGATTCTGTAAAAATAGCTTGAATGTTTTTCAAATTGACACCGTATTTATTAACACACTCATTTATAGCCTGAGAGCATGTAATTTCATCTGCTTTCTCCAGACAAAACGTGATATAAACATTCATTGCAGGTTGGTGTGCATTTTTTTTGCCATATTTAGGCAAAGCAACAAAACAGATCATTTTGTAACACTCATTCCGCGAATATTGGTTTAGTTTCAAGTAAAGGTCAGTGTAAATTTTCGAAATAGCTTTATTTGAAGTAAAACGGTAAAAGTAGCTTTATTCGCAATAAAGTGCTAAAATTCGCGTTATTTTTAATTTTATCGCAAATGCAATTTTTTCAGGTCTCTATGCATGGTATATACAATCACTTTCTAACGACGCAAGTAACAGGGTATAAACATTATATCCCCCAGTCTTCCGTATAAAAAATACGANATACAATCACTTTCTAACGACGCAAGTAACAGGGTATAAACATTATATCCCCCAGTCTTCCGTATAAAAAATACGAAGATATGTTATGTTTGTTTTTATACAATAACGTTTAATAAACACACTTTCTTTGGCTACTGCAACATACGAGTCGTTATATATTATGCTGATATGCAAAACACATTTTTAATAGACAAATGTTATATAGCTTACAATGGAAAGAAAAAAAAAGCTCACGCACATTGATATACAATATGCACTAGTCAATTAAAAAAATTTAATGAGCGATTCTGATACTTNAAAAAAAAGCTCACGCACATTGATATACAATATGCACTAGTCAATTAAAAAAATTTAATGAGCGATTCTGATACTTTATCCAACAATGAGCAGCACTGTTTCCTGGTATACAATCTTTTCTTCAAAATTTTTGTAGTCCGATTACTTTTCTTTCGGTAATTCTTTCGTCTGAAGGTAGCCGGTGAAATAGTTCACTCTTTTCAGCTCAAGTACTACAACCATTAGCACAACTCGGCATAGTGATCAATTTCATAGTGCAAGACGGGTTTTTCCCATTACAACTGCATTAAACCACATGGCTCAGTTGGGGACAAGATGGAGTCGTGCTACGTCTCAGCCAATCACAGCGTGCTATTGTCGGTATCCGCTTGGACAATCAATAGCCATACTCTCCTATATACAGAGCTCTAGACATTATTGTGTTCTTTTACCTTAAATTGAAGTTGGAGGTTTAGTCTGCTGGCTTGTAAACCTCTCCATCCTTGGTGAAAAACCTACTACCAATGCAGACAAATGGGCCTGCCGCCCAGCAGTGACCGCAGCCCGGCAGTCGGCTGTCTTCATGCACGTCAAAATTCATACTGCCAGGCACGAGTGTCGCCCCTTGTGCTGCCGGCAGGGTGATCAAGTTATTCATGACATTGCTGCGCCTTGATTCGTCCCCCTCCCCAAACGTTGGCGGAGTTGCAAGACGTACAATATTGCAGACAAGAAAAAAAATTAAAGGATTTGGGTTCCTACACATGCGCNCGTTGGCGGAGTTGCAAGACGTACAATATTGCAGACAAGAAAAAAAATTAAAGGATTTGGGTTCCTACACATGCGTCACTTAAAATAAAAAGTTTATATTGGAAATTATGCCTTTAGCCAACTGATTATAAAAATCACAATGTTGCAATATTTCTTCCGCGGTAGACAAGAGGGTGTAAATTTCTGATGTATAAAAAGGCCAGGCTGGGGCAATCTCAGGGTATTTGGCTCCCATCTNGTAGACAAGAGGGTGTAAATTTCTGATGTATAAAAAGGCCAGGCTGGGGCAATCTCAGGGTATTTGGCTCCCATCTGCATCATCATGCATTTAAGATAAGTATTGTCTTAAGGGACCCATCTGGTCAATGCTAACATGGGCATTTTGCANTCTGCATCATCATGCATTTAAGATAAGTATTGTCTTAAGGGACCCATCTGGTCAATGCTAACATGGGCATTTTGCACTCCATATTGTGTGTTAGGGTTTAATTATGAAAAATTTTATAGGCATGATTACATGTTTTATTGCATTTTCTTGTAAGGTATAAAAGGTAAAAGGGTTTCATGTGCCATATATATTTTTGGAGGAGCAATGTGGCTTGTATATTATGTAATTGCCATAAGGTTTGATTATACTCATGTGAGCAACTTTATATCACACTGGGGCACAATTTTTATGTAACTATGCATACTGCTATTTTGGTATAATTTTAGAAAGAAAGAAAAAAAAAAAGAAGGGGGGAGGGGGTTTAAAAATGAAATTGAACCTGTAATATATTTGATGAAAGTTCTATCTCTGAAATTTTCTACTATATAAAATGAAATCAAGAAACTTTTCTTGTTTCACTTGGTGTGTGAAAGGATTCCTGTGGCAAAGAATCCCAGATTTTCCTCTATGCCTTTAATTTATTATGGTCTTGGATGGATAAGGAGTTTGAGCTGTTTAAGAGAAAGAATTTAATACAATATTTTCTTATTAGTTTTCCAACTGCTGAGTTTTCGGTGGTTATTGGACTCGGGGCAGTCGGGATGTTGGCACTTGCACACGAGGTGCTGGTGACGATACCCTGGGGTCTCAACGCAAAAGCGTCTTTTGAGGGTAACTATATTTAAAGTATGAGTTAAGGAAGTCTAGTTATGTGCAGTGTAGTTTCAGCTGGCAGTGTTGTGAAAACACGTGTTTACCATGTTGAAACTGTAGTACGGCACCAGTTTTATGGCATACAGTACCATAGTCGACATGGTAGCGTGGTTGTGCTTGGTCTTTGGTGGAATTTTTATTGTACCATAATTGTCTTGTGGTGTACGAAAATTGTCTGTACATGACTTGAGATAACCATTCACAAAAATTACCCACAGTATTGTGAGCCATATTGAAGTTTCAATTTATGTTAATCTGTTTGGCTAAAATGTATTATTTTAAATATAGTTTTGCAAGTAAGGTTTTACAGTTGTACTAATTTAGGCCAATTTATTGTGTTTTTTTGTTCACGATAGTTTGAAGTGAAAATATGGACATGTTTCTATGCTCATTGTAGAGTGGGGTTTTGCCAAATAAAGGAAATCATCCTCTAAAGTTTTTATATGATATTTTATATAATTTACATAGTTAAGAAAAAACAAAACTTGTAAATAATGATAAATGTAAAATTGATTCCTTTAATATAAAATTTATTGTCCAGAAAAAAAATGGTTTTCTTTTCCTAAGGTTAACATATGTTCTTTGGCAGTTTAAATCATCATATTGTGCTCAACTTAACATCACACCCTAAAAATTGCCATTTCCTATTGTTTTCTGTGGTCTTCCATGTGAAGACAACAGGGTAATTAAACTTTTGAAGTTTGAAGAAATGGAAATTGCAGGCATTTCTGTTGCTGGCATTGTTTTTGCGTGCTGCTATCGAGATATAACCCTTTCCACCCAGGAGGCAAAAGTGCAGGTTTTCTTGGGTCACAGCGAATCTGCACTCTGCTCAGATTTTGGCAATTTTAGGGGTTTAGGTGCCATTTTTAAAAAGTACTGTTTTGACAAAAAATGCACCAAGGACTTTGTTACCCCATGAAAGAGGAAANTTTAGGTGCCATTTTTAAAAAGTACTGTTTTGACAAAAAATGCACCAAGGACTTTGTTACCCCATGAAAGAGGAAAGGGGCCATTTGCACATTTGTTCTGCATGTTTTTTTTTGGAATGTGTTTAATTTTGTTGTTAAACATGTCTACAGTATGAATGCAGTCACTTTAAAAAACTGTGCTGGATAAAATGTTGGCAGAAGCAGAATAATTGGTAGCAGCCATGGATGGAATAACGGTATTATGTGTGAAGTCAAATTACCGCCACAGTCACATTTTCAGTCCAAGTGCTTTTAAATACCCAATTTAAATACAATTGCTTTTGAGTATGTAAAAACATTTGGAGGTCTATATAAAAATTTAAGATTTTTAAAATAATACAGAATGTTGCGAAATTCAATACGAACAAATTAACTTGTACAAATACAAACCGAATAGACATTTTGTGAATGGCTAGTGTGCCTGCGTGTAAGATGTATGCGTGCCATGTGAAAAGTGCCACACACTATTATCGATTGGCGTGTCTGGCGCACCTGACAGGCATGTTTATATAGATAAACTGGAAACAAATACTCGTAGCAACATTTTTAAAAATCCGTGTTGTANACTGGAAACAAATACTCGTAGCAACATTTTTAAAAATCCGTGTTGTATTTTGTGAACTTGTAGTGAGAAACTGTTACGAGACATGACCAAGCTAAAGAATTCCTGGTTCACAGAAAAAAAAAGTGGCCACCCTGGAGAGAGACACACACACAAAACTCTTTCAAACTCCTGGACTTGATATAAAACAGTAACTACTTTTGACATTCTTGACAGGTTTTGCTATAGGCTGTTCACTGTAATAAACTGAGAACTTTTGAAAGCCATGCTTAAGATCTACATGAATGCACATTGTGTATTCTTCTGCCCTATGTAAAATTATCATTGCCATGGAAATCACTTTATTCATACGTTGGTCAATAGAAACTGTTAAATTACTAGAAAAGTAAATACTTTTACAAATCTGTTCACTTTTAGAATTCACTGAGGGGAGGTACACAAATGGTTACCCAACACTTTATTATTTGACGTTAAGATATGGAACTACCTTCCTTCCATTGTTACCAACTTTACTGGGCATGTGCCACTCGGTGCACCCGTTGAAACACATGTAGGAAGGAGCAGCGACTTTTTCCCAAGGTTGATTTCAAAAGTGCTCACTTTATTGTGAACAGTCACTACATAAGCAGCAGACTAATAATAAAACCCCTCCCCACACCCACCATGTCAGTGATGAAAGTGACACTAGAAGCAGGAAAACACAAAAATTCAAGAATCTGGACACCAAAAGATATAAAATTATGCACCATAATAAACACTCAACTTTATAAAATTAACAAAACAAATTTTTTTTTTAAAATACTAAATCTTTCATGAAATTTGATCTGGTTGCACATGTCACAATTACAAAGACAGAAAATCCACACTATTTCTGTTGTGTTATGGTCGGTCACCCTCCTATTAAAGAGCCTTCTACTGATGTGTCAGACATGTCNCATGGCGTCTTGTTTGCCTAACAAGAGAGGGAGAAAGAGGGAGAAAGGAAAGAGTCCTGGCCGACAGACCCTCCTCAATGTCAAGCTGGTAGATTATCTCAGCAGGGTGGAGCTTGGGATAAAAACTATAAACTTTGTTTGAAATACAGTGTAAGTTGAGCATCTTTTTCCATTGTTGTTTTCCTTTCCCAGAGTGCTTCCTTCCACAGGAAAAATTTCAAAAGGCTGGCACAACAGTAATGAAATACTTTCAGTTGTGAATTGAAGTTATGTGAAATGGCTCGGAGATCAGAAATAAATGACTGAATCAGAAACAGTTTGCATTATTCGCAGGAAAATGAAAACATTATTTTCGGGAATTTGTTATTGTTCTTATGGAGAAACATTTAGGACTAGAAAAATCATGCATTATAGAGGGGAAAACCCTTTAAAGGGGAAACTTATAAGCTGGTTCTACTGTATCATAAAGAATGTGGCATTGTCTAGCAACCGTTAAGACGTAATCATGCTTTTCTCCTTACACGCCTTGCACATGGCGATGTGATGACCTTGCAAACTGCAGTCTTCCTACCCCAACAACATAAAAGGAGCGGTAGGCTGCTAGCATATCACCATCACCACCATCCCCCTCCAACCCATCTACACTTTTTCCAGCTTACCCCTCTTTTCTTGGCCACTACTAGCTTTACTCCCATTCGTACCTCACCCCGTTATCATACCCTCTGCCATATCCCTCACAACACTCGGCCGTTCCTCTTCTCTAGCTCCAGCCGACGCAAGTGTCGCAGTGAGACACAGACTAACAAAGGCAGGCTCACGCGTGGCAAGTGGGTGTCACCTCCAATACATGTTTAAACATTTTAAAAATACGAGTTTACAAATGTTTATATCGCTATAGCGAAAGGCTTCATTAACAGATATGGGTTATAAACAAAATAATTACCTTTCAAGTAATAGGCAAAACGACAGTTCATTTAAAAACTATCGCAACAGCAAACTTGACGCTATAGGCCATAGTCGCTATAACGCCGTTCCACTGTATATAATTACCACACAAATGAGAGACAATGCTGTATAACAAGTAAAGAAAATTGTAAAACTTAATGTTTGTAGAGTTTTCATGCTAAAAGAAGCTTGCAATTTGGTTTTAGATACACTTAAACAAGCAATTTCGTTGATGTTTACTGTAGACCAGCAACAGTGCAATCACTGCAGTGTAAAACACTCCGGCCTCACCAGCAACACAATTATGCAAAGTATGAATGGCGACAGAACAATCACTCACTGCGTGAAAAAGCTGTTAGATTCAGTGAAATGTTGTACACAGTGAGTATAAATGTATACTCCAACTTTGAAGGTCTATAAAATCAAAACCAAACAACCTGCAACCTTGATTGAACAATCAAATAAACCGTGAAGTTTGTTTACCATAAATTCATTAATGTTCAATGCGACCACCACGAGCGGACCAAACGACATCTATGCGATAAACAAACTCGTTCCACTCTCTCGTCAGCAAGTCCGGTGTTACGGTTTAGATGGCGTCCATAATTATCGTTATGAGGTCGTCAATGTTAGCTGGCAATGGTGGACAAAACACTTGGATCTTATATGTACCTCCATAGAAAAAAACGCACGAGGTAAGATCCGGGCTTCTTGGGGGCCAGTGATGAAGAGCCTGGTCACCAGCTGCTCCTAGACCAATCCAGCGTTGCAGCAATGTCTCATTCAGTTATCCGCGAACAGCTAGGTTCCAATGGGGTGATGCACCATCCTGCTGGAAAATGAAGTCCCCCGCCACCTCTTCTACTGAGGAAACAACCTCTCTGTAAGCATGCCCAAATAAGGGGTTCCAGTAACAGTGGGCTCGTGAAAAAAAAAAGGGCCGAAAACAGTGTCTTTGGATACAACACAAAACATGTTCACTTCGGGGGAAGCGCGCTTGTGTTTGATGGTTTCATGTGGAGGCTCCTGACCCCATATCCGCACGTTGTGCCGGTTCACCTTACCATCTGTATGAAACGTCGCTTCATCAATAAAAAACCAGCTTAGACATGAAGGCATCATCTACCTCGTTCTGGGCAAGAACGAACACGCAGAAATCACGTCTCAGTTTTTTATCCCTCTCGGTAAGAGCCTGTACAATCTGTAACCTGTATGGTTTGTACAGCAATCGCTTTTGCAACACTGTCCATACCATCGATTGAGGCATTTGCATTTCCCGGCTAACTTGTCGATGAGTTGATTTTCTCGGACTGTGAATGAACGCTTGTTGAATTCGTTGCACATTCTCTTCGGACACACACGACCACCTAGAACTTTTGCCTTTGCGAAGGCACCCTGCGTCAAGGAACTGACGAAACCAACGTACGATACTCCACATATCGGGAGGACGACGTCCGTATTTGTGATGGACTTCACGTTGAACAGTCGTAACCGATTCAAATTTAGCAAACTGAATAACACAGAACACATGCTTATAGTGTGACGACAGATGCTCCCAGTGTCATCTCTCGGCACATAAAGGAAACTTTAGACCGTCCCCTTCACATTGACGTGTCAAATGCAAGATCACTACCCCCTCACCACCTCAAACCGAGAGTTACGAACGCCATCCAAACCGTAACACCGGATATGTTGACAAGAGCTTGGAACGAGTTTGATTATCACATAGATGTCGTTCGGGCCGCTCATGATGGTCACATTGAACATTAATGAATTTATGGTAAACAAACTTCACGGTTCATTTGATTGGTCAATGAAGGTTGTAGGTCGTTTGTTTTTGATATTATAGACCTTCAAAGTTGGGGTATTCTTTTATACTTATACTGTATATGCAAATTTGCATGAAAAATGTGTTACCTGACCACATGTTTCCTTGTCCATATACCTGTAAATACAAAACCTATAAATACTTACGCTCATGTGTTAATCATATAAAAATATACACCTTAAAATCATTGTACGATATTTATGGCAAAACTGAAAAAGTTGCCAGACTCAAACCAGGAAAATATAACAAGAAATATTCTGAAAGTGCTTNGATATTTATGGCAAAACTGAAAAAGTTGCCAGACTCAAACCAGGAAAATATAACAAGAAATATTCTGAAAGTGCTTAACATTATTTCCACAAAATGTATGCAAATCACAAATCTTACAATTATCATATGTACTTTACAGATGGTAATTTTAAAACTAAGACAGAGTAGTAGCAGTAACTTCACTTAACTATCATCATGTTCAATATCCCATAGCTCTATAAACCAAATCTAATTCAAAGTTGTGGATAAAGAATGGTCAAACAATAACTGCAACCCCTCAAAAAGCTAAACTCAATTATTTTTTTAAAAACATTTATTTGTTACACAAACATATAAAATATATATCTCATACATGTCAAAAGTTCTATACATTTTGGTGTTGGTTTACACACTGTCATTAAATGCTCCAGTATATAAAATGTTAAGAAACAAGTACCATAAATTATAGTAGCTACAAATAAAAAAAAATCTGCAATGAACTGTTAATGCAGACTTCCAACACAAAACCTACAAAGCAGGCACTCTTACTACATGGCATGACAGTTCTGAAATGTATCTAAATGGAGATTTAACATTGACTGTATCACAAGAAATAGCATATATTAGAGTGCTCACAACACCATTAAACTTATCATAAATAAACACTGAATGATTATAGCACAATGGTACACACATTTTCTCCTCACTTAGCTATAAAAAAATGCATTTAGATACTTTTTTTTTTTTTTTTTTTTTTTAAATTTTAGGATTGCCTTTATTGGCAATTATTTAGGCTCACCAGCACACATGCAATTGTTTATTCCTGACTGCACAAGGCAGTCACCCCTTACAAAATGTTACCAACATGCGTATTTTCAATCAAACCGGCCTACTGAAAAAAAAGATGAATACGGAACCAGAAGCAAGATTTTGGTTTAAGTTTTTGTGTAACACAGAGGTCCTCAAGTTTCTATAAACAAACGTAAAAGTTGAACACGAAAGCATGATGGAGCAAGTAATTTTTTTCCAGTAAGTTCTATGGGAACAAAATTCTATTTGTGCATAACAAGAACGTTATTATTATGTTAGCTCTATTGCTTCATCCCAAAGCATTTTGTTGATAATATCACAGCAAATTTCATTAGATGTATCAGTAAATTAGCGATTTAACACAGAACAAATAATATTTGCTATTAAGTAAACTAACACTTGCCACATTAGGCCGTCAACAAAATAATTAAAATTTCTAAACTCTCTTTCTCTGAGAAAATATGTGTTAAACAAAAGTATTGCTAACTAGTAAAAAAACATTTACAATACATCACAGCCAAACTTATTACAGACACTGGTAAAATATATATATATCAAAGACAATACAATTTTTAAGTGATCACAACACAGACAAATAATCAGGAGTTCGAAAAACTAAGGTCTTCATCAAATTAAAGCGCTTTGTTAAATACTGATACAGTGAAGGAACCTCATCAGCAATCAGAAAATTATTTAGCAATGTTAGTGGCAACATACATCATCTGAATCATTTAAAAACTGGTCTAAATAATTATGGTTCAACTCTACATCCTTCAGAAATTATCTCTATTCTTCAGTCTTGGCATCATGCTTCCAAATTTAAAATATGTACACTATAAACTGATTAATAACCCATAATACTGATAAAATATATGAGAAAAGCCTTCTAGCTAGGTTGAATAACACTTGGAGAATTTAAGTTTTATCTAGTATGATAGGCATGTGTAAGCCTCCCATTTTAAAAATTGGACATGAACAGTTTTTGTGTGACAATGGAGGCAATTTTGCCTTGGACATTCACATTTGATCCAGTCACAATCATTATGACTATCACATTTTGGGTATTGAAATAGAGAAGGAATGCATACTTAACATATCAACCTTCCATTTGTAGGCACAAAATTACCTTAAAAAAGATGCACAATGACTTGCAGACACTTAGTTCTTCTTGTGATCCCATTTGTGAAATTTTTTCCAGTCTTCCACTGAGAGGAAAAAAAAAACATAACAATCAAAACTTGCATTGCTGCTATTTAAAAAAAATTATTAATAAATACACGCTAAAAGAATTCCGCTATAAATAAAGAAGCAAAGCCTTTCTGGGAATTATTTTAACCAAATTTAGAAGAGACATTCACTAAAGTGAAGGGTTTGGAAATTGTAAAAATCTGGACACAAATCACATAGTAAATTGAGCGACATTTGCAACATTGATTCGCACAGCAGAAAACAGTATAGAAGTTGTACAGTGAAAGTAACCTATGCAAATGAGACAATTACAGGCAAACATTTTAGAAAGAACCCATCACGGTTTCCATAAGTAAAGTATTTTCAGAAAGAAAATCATTATAAATAAATATTTTAAGAAATTTTGGACCAATTTTAACCCAACCCCTATACGCCAAATTTTTTTGGTGTGTGATGTGTGTTGAATTGTCTCTAGCATAAAAATGATGCCTAAAAAAAAAAAAAAATTTACATATTTGTTATATTTTGTTAATTTTATATTTGAAACTGCTCCTTAGTAACTTTTGAGAATTCCTGTTTATTTTAAGACTTAATGGACTTTTAATTTTGAAATCATGATATCAAAATAAAATAGCATTGCAGACTAGACAGGAACACCGTTGTTTAGACTAAACTTTATAAAATGCTAAACATAAACTACGAAAAACAAAACTAGAAACTAATTGGAACATAGCCGGAGTCATAATTAAAAAAAAAAGGTCAATAGAAGAAACACGTCTGTGTACAATGTTTTTTTTTGTTTTAACTTGATTGATTTGAAAAATGTCACTTTATTTATTCATAGAAGTACACAATCAGTGCCTCACCCCAACCAATTATTTTCATTTTTGTCTGCAAACAAATCATTTAGAGAAAGAGAGCTAAGATTGTCAATGACTTCAATGGAATGGCACTCCATTCATCCCCTTCAATATGGTACCACCTCTTCACTTCCCGTCTTGAACTTGGTTGGTTGTTGCCAAACAAAATAGTGGAAAACCAAGTAAAAGTGAGATGGAGATAACTTAACAGAAAGTGGCTGCGAAAAACACAGCGACCACCCACCCACCCTCCTGGATGGTGGCAGAGGACGTCATGCTGTGCAACCAGGACCATTCCCCTCCTTGACAGCCATACAAGGGGAAAAGGAGCGGCCATGTCCTGTAGCACCAAGATACTAAGCAGCCGGAACTTATCTCTCCAAACCAGATGTTTACACGTGTGTCTGCACCACAAGCAATTTGTGTTTATTTGGTAGACGTCTGTGTTTTGACGTGATTAATAGTATAACTTGTTTATAAGGAACACTTGTACTTGTTAGCGAATGGTAATGAGAGTTTATCGCTTGCTTAAAAGTACGTGTCACTCAAGCTTTTTGTTGTTCACAAGATGCTGTTTTTATACTTTTGCGATATAATTTTATTGTGGAAAGTCTGTATTTTTATATTTTTGATTGATCCTCTGGTATTCTCGCGAGAAGCGACTGAAAATGAATGCAGTGCTCGATATGTACAAATTACGTCGTGCACAGTTTTTTTTTTTTAGCAATGAGAGGTTGTTATTTACTTGAAAAGAGTCCAACCTCGATTATAGGCTGACTATTGCAGACTTATCACTAGGAATTGAAAAAAACCATTATTAGCAAATGAGTGTATTCAAATTAATATGGATAACACTAATTTTTAAACATTTTTAACAATGAACACACACATAAAAACTTTAGAGAAAGAAATAATGCTGCATAATGGTCACAATTTTATGCACTGCATTTTCATTAGGGTGAATAAGTAAGCCCACATACTTGTTAAAAATGTTGCCTCCATTTCTTTGCTCAAAAATTCATATATATAGACAAGGTTAATGGAATAAACAAATGTGTATTGTACTCTCAATAATTATTTCACAAAGCAAGTTAATGAAATATTCATGAAATAGGTATTTTCTCGTGACACAATGTTTGTTAAATAACAGTTGCAAATCATATTTTTTTAATTTTGAATTTTAAATGTTGCTCCAACAACTTCTGGGAATAAATACTACTTATTTCAAGACTTCGTGGACTTTTAATTATGGAATAATGATAACACGAAAACAATAGTAGTATGGCATGCCAGACAGTTGAATGTCGTGGTGTTCCAACTAAACTTTACAAAATTCTAAATATAAATTACAAAACTCAAAACAAATTGGAACAAGGCCTCACTTTTCGCCATCGCTTAAAATTCTTTACATAAATGATGAACGCATGCACAGCTACACTGTTGTTCGAGTCTTCGAAAAGTTTGATAATTCAAAGCTTATAATTTGAGTCATATGAATTTTGTTCACTTTTTGGTGTCCAAGCACTAGATGTCACATTTTTCTACGTGATCGGTCATTACAGGCAACGAAAAACTTAACCTAAACAAGTTACAGGGTAACCATAGATGTATGCAATAAAGTGAATACGGTATAAAGAGAACTCTGTGAAAATAAAGAGTATCAATTAGTTGCTACAGCGCTGTTTACACTTTACGCACGTAAATACAGATAAGCTGTTTCAGTGTTACAAACCAGAAACTTTCTCTAAGACAAATTTTAACAGGACTACAGTAACAAAATATTAGGACTAGAAACTTTTCACCACTCTCTTTGCACGACTGCGTTGACAACATTGTTCACGTTTGTTATTTTAAGGTAAGCCGTTGTTTACAAACTAGAAATTTATTACTTTAAATTTAAGTTATCACAAGATAATTAACATATTATATACTCACTTATATTGCAGTACATTTTGTGTACCACAAGTAAACAATGAATACATGCAAAATACGACTAAACATCAGCTTCTTGGTATAATTTTTCCCCTGATACTCAATTCGAGACTGAGCTAGCATTTTTGGTTTGATTTTTGGGAAAAAAATACCTCTGCCTATTTTCAGGTAAATACGGAGTACTTCTTAGGCAACATTTCATTATCTACATTTGCAATTAAATCAATATATAATAGAAATTAATTATTTTAGGCCAGAGGCGATTAAATATGGGTGTAATCTACTATGGCAAAATTTCACGCAGCTCAATATTTTAACATTTTTTGTGGCGAGCAGAGGGGAAATGTACGCTTATTAGGAATCATTTTATTCAGAAGATGTGTACCTATTAAATAAATTACATATTTCATCTAAAAATATGTTTATTTTACTCTAGTGACAATTAAGACACGAACTTTAAGCAAAAACTGCACTTCAATAAACTCAAATGATAAAATTTTTTCAGGGGGCAAAATTGGTTATTTTTGGATTATGCGACAACAGTGATCTTACGATGGTATTTTCTCAGGAACTATGGACATTGTTATGTTGCAGCGGCGCGTTAGGGCCGCCATATTTTTAATATTCCTCGCCTGGTATGACAAATGGTTACAGCTCAGTTACCTCAGTTGGTAGCAACATGAAACTTTAAAGGTGCCAAACAAATAAAGTCACGCTCCGGTTTATTTGTTTTACACTTTTATTTATCATTCCAATGAAACAGTTCACATACAACCGTCAGGTATGCAGAGTACGAACCGGTTTACAGGCAAACCAATAGAGAGCAGCACCATAGTCGTTTAATTATTCATTTGTCTCGAAAACTTGCCTCGCAAAAAAATACGAAGGCAGGAGGGACGTCCATTCCCTCCTGGCACCCTATTGACCTCCCACAGCGGTGGAAAAAATTTATTAGATTATTAGAATTAAGTATATGCCAAAAAAGAATGAAGTTGAAAGATTTAGCGGTCACCGGTGCTTGCCGGTGTGGGCGAAATTCGTCACGCATGATGCGTCTTCCTTGGCGGCTTGCTGTTACATTTCTTGCAGGCGGTATTCGTCGAGGGTTTTTATTTCTCGTGGCTACCCCCCTTCTCCCACAAGGGTGCCACCAACCGTTACCAAATATGGGCATAGCGTGTGTCGCCACGCCATATCGAACTGTGTAGCCCTTTGAACTGTGTCATAGGTAAAAGATAATCCAAACCTTCTAGAACACAAACGGTTGACGCAGTTCTGAAAGCTTCTATCACTAATGCTGACGTATAACAAAAATTAAGATTTTGTAAAATGGCAATTGGATGCCCGATAAACATTATACCACGATAAACGAACTCCCTCTGCTTTAATTTCAAATACCGATAAAATATTACGAAGCCTCGTTAAACAAAAGAAAATGACCAGCGTATTCCGATAATGAATAATAGTGCGTCATTACAACATGTACGGTAAATTATTTTGAGGGTATATAAAATGTTGACGTCTTATGCAGGAAAATTTGTTATGTGGGAAAGTCTTTAATGGGCTTTACTTTACATGTATGTACGGAAACTTTGACAAAGGTGGCAGAATACAGATTATTAAGTACCATTTTTTTCTCCCCTTTATAGTTTTGTTTAACACATTTTTTTTTTGCATATTTTTGATTTCTGCTGTCAATGAATTTTTGTAAAATCATTTTCTGTTCAGAACTTTTTTTCTTCAATTAACCAAAGTTGTGTCATTTAGCTTGCCTAGTTTAATTTTTCGAACTGGTTTAGCATATTTTATTTGTGTTTTGCAAACTGCATTATCATGATTTTAAATTTAATTTTGCACAAACTATAAGAGTACTTAATAATAAGCTGGCCATGACATCACATGTAATTTGTACATGCTAACCAGTGTTTGGCACAAATTGCTAATGAACAACAGTAAATGCCCACAGCATTGAGACTGTACCTTGACACTGACGACCGCAGTAGTACTTGGGTGCGCGGACATGCTCGTCCTTGCACTGCTTGCACGCCTTGTAGTAGCACGGCTTTGGCTCCGGCACGCTGCAGTTGGCACACGAGTGAATGTCCAATTCTGCAATGTACACCAGCTGTGGTTAAAATTTGTACCAAACATGATGCATCTGATTAGAGGTTAACCCAAAATTGTTAAAATCAACCTTAGAAAAACTCTCCCCTTAACTATGTAGACATACGACGTTGAAATATTGCCTGAATTAATAAACAGCAACATTGACAGTAAATTTGGGGAAGTAATTGCTTCTCTTAACAGTTAATTCCGTAAAATTATCAACCTTAATTGCTGTGTGATCGTGCACGCGCAGAATCACGGATAACATAATGGAAATGTGAAAATGCCTGTAGATATTTATTTGTTAGTTAGTTTAATGTTTTTATTTTGTCTTGTGTGAATGAGTGTGCATGCGTAATAGAGAAATTGTTTCATACAGGATTCTGAACTCTCTCTTTGGTGGAGAAATACTGATAAGCAAATTGTCAATATGAACCGCACATATAAAAGAAATTAATTGGCATTAAAAATAAGTACTGAAACATTTTACCAAGTCTTGGGAGCGTCTGGGAAAATAGGCTGTGACAAACATACCAATAGACAACTAGACATAAGCACTTTCAAAATTGCACAGGAATTCAACACCAATATGCAGAACACATATATACGTGGTTTAGACATAAGACATTTATGAACATGCTGAGAATAAGAGAAAATTAAGACAAAATCAAAGAATAAACCATATCCTGATAAGTAAATCTTATCTATAAACAGTGTAAAATTAACGATCTCTTAGACCTATAAAATTAACTTATGCAAGGCACTAGTTTGACAAAGAGAAAATACCTAAAATAAAACAATATTAACGACTCTAACTGTGATAAAATTTCTACCATAATTTCTAATGTAAACAAATAAGAAATATTATACTGTCAGTTGTAAACATTGCAAAGGAATCATAATATTTACCAACATAAGTGTCAAATTAAAATTCATAAACAAACAAGTAAAATTTGTTTCTCTTATATCCTCACAACATAATTTTTATTAATTTTAAAATGGGAAAATCTAACTAAAAATGTTGTTGTATTATGTAACTAAATAAGTATATTTAACACACACAAATCAACATTTTTTTAGGTCACTGAAACAATTACGCATAATTTTTTCACACAATATTAGTAAACACTCTTGACTGTACTCATCTTCTGTGATTTGTTGCAAGGTTCATGATAGCAAGTGAGGATATAATTTCAGCAGTCTACTCAGACTTCTACGTGTTTCATAAACAGAACAGAATGCAAATCCGCTGTGTAAACATTAGGTATGCGCAAAAAGATATGTGCATAAACACTGCCGTGCGCTGTCTCATACACACAGTGAACAGTGATAGTATGGTACATGAAAAAAAAAAGCTACGCTGGAAGAAACTTAGTGTAAAAACCATGAATGTACGAATAACAGGAGATGCAGGTTTGTGTATTTAAAAAGCATGTGAAATGTGGAAGTTTTTGAGCAAATCACAACTAATAAAGCTAAACTAACAGGCTAAATATCAACATGCACTGATGCAACTGTATAAAATTAATTGTGACAGGTTAGATTTACAATGTTGAGGGCGTCACAATGTGGTGGGCAGACTTCATAATTTTATTATGCTCATCCAGAGACAAGGCCACCCCTAGGAAAAAATTTACATATCTTTTGGCAACAACCCTTCAGATCGCCAATAAAACAAAAAGAGGTTTCTGCCATTTCCTTCTAGAAAAACTCAATAGTTTTATGATTAAATCCTTTTTGGAAACATTTGCACTATATAAAAAGTAATTTTATTTTATCCCGTGCTAAGACTCTCTGCCAACCCAGCTGCTCCCCGAAGAACCAACGCAAGTTGCGTACGTAGCTCGCCTCAGCACAAATTATGCTTAAGAGTCTCTACTGCACAGCCACAGTCCTCCTCAGGAATCTTCCTAGACCTACAAGTCTTTTACCGGTTCTTCAGCCGACAATGCCTTCCCTAACACAGCAGCTGAAGAGTAATCGCTACTTCCTTAAACTTGCAGTCAAGCGTCACCACACATGACATGTAGTGCCCCTTCAGGACTGCAAGCCACAATTAGGGTCCAGATGTTTTCACAACTACTTAATTGTCAGCTCTCGTCCGCTCTTCAAGCCAGACTCCTCAAGCCGACAAGCACCTTCACCTGTCTTGCTCTTGTACAAAGTCCGTTGAACACCTAGTTTGTGTAGAGGTAGGAAGTAGTACGGGTCACCGTGTTTCTATTCCCAAGGGAATAAAACACGTAGTCTAGCTAAATTTTGTCTTTCTTTGCTCTGTAGTGAACGTGTGCCTTTTCATCAACCCGGTAAGTGTCACCCTCGAAGGAAGTGGCAGGGGACAGCGAATTGGCAACAAGTTTCTGACGTAGAGTACGACTGCGGGACGTACGTCACACACAAGAACAAGTTTGACGCCCACCCATACTGCAACCCGGTACGTAAAGGTACCTGGTCCGCAAGTACGGTATAGCCCCAACCACTAGAATGACACACGATGAAGCATCTAGGCCAACTTAAGTCGGCTACCCGATTCCCTCCAGATAGTATAAATTCACCGGAGGGGTGCCAGGCCTGACGAGGCTTGACCCAGGTACTTCTGGAGTACTCTTTAGCTAGGGGTTTACTGCCTGCCGCACTCTACAGAATGAACATTAGCACCTTTCCTGTCCATGACGTTCGCTCACCGACGAGGGAGCATGAGGAACGCTCAAAGGACAGCTGCTATCCTAACATCTTGCCACCCCCTAAGTAATCTACCCACACTAACCCTCAACTGTAAGTTCCCATGTGAGAGAGCACAAGCTGTCCGGCAATTAGTGGAGCCTCACTCCACTACCCTCCTGCCAACTTTCTTTGCCTCCCAGTTAGGATTCCCGGAGGTGCTTATCCCGCCTTCGAAATACTCTGCCAGGGGTACACTCTCACCTTGNCCCGTTCAACCCGGAGGACACCAGCGCCCGCCCACGTGCCCGCCAGCAGGCTGGCGGGCACAGCAGAGCCAGTCCGCTTAGCCCTCCGCTTCAGCCGGAGCCCAAGTCTACCAGCCAGGGCCAGTATCTGCTGCAAGGGAGCGACACCAGTGGTAAGCTAGCTAGCACCAGTGTGTCCAATGCCCAGAGGCATCACCTCGCCCTCCTAGACTTTGTACCCAGTAGGCGCCTGACCTCATATAAGGGACAACGCGAGGTCAACGAGTCATTCTACAGATGCCTCCGCAGTAGAGTCCGCCCCTACCTGCGTAACTGACCTGGGGCAAAATTAAAAAACTTTCCCCCTCTTCCTCGGCCGTGACACCGACAAGCTTTATGATATGTCTTCAATAATGCTCTTATAACTTTGATTTTTGGCTTTCCTTCTTGGATTTTAACTACAGATTGCAACTGGAATTGACTGCATCACCTGCTCACAACCTGCTTATGCTATTGTTTTTTTTTATCGAAATAAGATTTTATTTACAATTTTGGATCTTGGTTTTGCATTTTGTATCGGCGACTCCTTTACGTTTTTTGCAGTCAACTTTGGATACAACACATTACATCAATAATAACAGCATGCCAGCAGCACCCGTTTCTGCTGCAACCCACCTCGCTTCTCTGTTGCATGTGTTGCATGCATGTCGACTAACTATACGTGTGCCGCTACAGGCCGTCAGTGTGCTGGATAAATGAAGGCTTGATTGTGGTGCAGCGTACAAGCAATGGTTTGTATGCTTATTTATTTAATTTTAGTGAGAAAGTTGACCGTCACACTGGCTAAAAATGTACGCTGGGAAAAAACATATCCATAGTACGTCACAATGTTTACGTTTTTGTGGCGGTAAGAGGTGGTCCACGGCCTCATGCAGTTCTATCCGGAAGACTTCAGTTCATTGAAATAAATTTGTGTTTTGTTAATAAATCATTTAATTTTTGTACAAGAAGGCCCTTGGAAATGGATTTCACACTCATTATAAGGTAAGCAGCGCACAATGTTTGAACTTTTTCCCGTTAAAGTGAGGTTGTTTATGGTACTCTTACTATATATTTTTATTCAGAAGATTTCTTTCTATTTAAATATATTAAAATTTGGCCAATAAATTGCTTACATTTTGTACAACAAGGCCTTCGGAAATGGATTTTGCACTTGTTAAAAGTTAAGCGGCACACAATGTTCTTAAACTTTATTTTCGTTAACTACAGATCATATATGGTCTTGTGGGGTACCATTACATTAGTAGAAAATCTGCCTAGTGAATTACTTTAGTACAGTGAAACCTCGTTGTTGCGTTCCCGTTTATTTCGTTTTCTCATATCAGTCACTTTTTTTGGATGGTCCCACCAAATATCCTATATAAACAATGTTAAAAAAAACCTGCATGTTACGCCCTTAAATCATTAATTTACCAGCATCCATCGATCAGATATTCTGTCTGAAAACCAAAATATATTCGGAACTATTGTTTCTTTGTGAAAAAAACTATCTTAAAACTGGTAATTCAGTAGCGCCAAGAGCAGGCAAACAGACACTCCCTAACCTCAAATGCTAGTATACACAACTAGTTGTCGTGAAATGTTGCAATTGTTAACAACCACGTAATTTATTTTTGATAATTCAATCACTATTTGTTTTTAAATTACGTCGAAAGACAGGCAAAACATGATCATTTGTTTAAAGTCAGCAAACGAATATTAGTGCAAATAAAACACGTATGTATTATGGTTGTAGTACGGACTAGAACCAGACCTTCATAATGGACGGAACGGATTTGAACTTTACTCTCGTTCCACAATGGAAACGTAATAATTTTTAGGTCAGTACGGTAAATAACCATATAAATTACAAGCATTAAAGGGGAACAGTATGTTTTCACCGATTAATTCTGTTAAGATAAAATTAGGGTAGTAACTTTTTTTTATCAACTGTTACACAAGATGGCGAGAGTTGCTTAATTTGGCAAAATTTAAAAACATTTTGTGGGCAACAGAATTTGTAGCAAAGTAAAATATAATAAAAAAAAAAATCAGATTTTTACACATTAAACTCAACAATTTTCAGCACGTTTCTATTTTAAATCATTGTTTTTAATGAAGTTTGTTTGATTTTTGCAACTTTTTTTTACATTTGGCAGAAATTTAGTGAATTTTATGTAAAAATTCAGCAGATTTTCGAAATTAAGTGCATTTCAATATTTTATAATACAATACTTATATTGAATGATTGAGATATGTTTTTTCATCCAGTATTTAAGATATGCCCACTGTTCATTACAGGCAATCAACTCAGTATACCCAAGAATGAAATTTTTTTTTTTGAGGTTAGGTTTTACTTTTTGAGGAGAGGTGCACATGTTGAGATTTCCCGCATGCCGAGTTTTTTTCAGTAGGTCCCATGAAAAACGAATAATACAGGTTTCACTGTATTTAATTTAAATAAAAGTGTTATTTTGCACCATTGATAACGAACACTGTCTTAACATGTTTTTATAACAACTTCTTGGTGTAGGGGTTTTAAAATACGTAAATTTCAATTTAACAAAGCAACGAAATAGAGAAAAGATTTACAGGAACCTTGACATTTTGTCAAATCAAGGTTCTACTGTATTTTCATACATAAATCCAGTACAGCACTCATCAAGAAAAATGCAATGTGCAGGGAACAAATATGATACAAGTCGTTTATTTTTTCATAGATTACTCTCAAATTTTTTACTTTAACAACTAAATTTATTATGGTTCTTCAAAAATGAGTTATAGAAAGAAGGCTCCTATAAATGGGGTCGTTATAGAGGGGTTCTACTGTGCTTTATTTTGTTTTATTTAAGTTTAATGTTTTTACAGCCAAAATTCCCATGTTGAGTTTTCCTACATTTTGCCTCGTCCCTGGAAAGTGTAAAAAAAAAAAAAAAAAAAGATGTTTCACTGTAATATTTTAATAACAAATACTTTTGATTTTCCTGCAAGAAACTATTAAAAATGGACCTTATGCTTGGTAAATCTTATGTCACTCAATGTTTATGTACATTTTTGGCAACAAAGGGGATGTCTCCTTTCTGGAGTATATTTTTCTTCTTCAGAAGACTTCCATCTATTAAGATAAGTTTTTATGTAATTCAAAATATTGTCATTTGTGTGGCTGAGATGATTTAACATAAATTTCAAGTAAGGGAAAAAAAAATATATATATTTATATTTTTTTTATGTATACAAGTCAAGGGGTGGGTAAAAATTGGTCCAAATTCGCCAACAATTTCTGCTGTGACCTTTAATATGACTATTCCCAGAAACAGTGAATGGTCACATCAGTCAGGTTCTAGTGTATGCAAATTGCATTTATAAACTATACTCCTACAAATTACATTAGTGGTAATTGAAAAATCAGTAGTGATGGGCAAGTTTGATTTTTACAGCTTCAAGTCGAGTCAAGCTGTATGAAACTAGCTAGAGTCAAGTCGAAGTCAGTGATGTAAATTTTCGAATTAAAATCTAGTTTTCACTATAAATGTAAATGTGTAACTATGTACACTAGAGCCTACCCCTTATATAACCTATTTGTAGTTTCTTGACACTTTTAAGAAATCTTAAAAAAATCACGCTATGTACGTATGACTTTCTTGGTTATTTCCTAAATATAATATATCACAAGCATTTTGTATTTGTGTTAATGTTAAAAAAAACACCTTAATTTTGGTCTAACTTAAGGTTTACTTACATTTTACCCGTGAGGTATAAAATTTCGTTTGTAATTAATATAAATAAAACACGGAGAAATAGGTGTGTTGATAATGTCTAGTAAGAAATAGTTCTTATACAAAATATTATTACACTGAGTGATTACAAATGCAGTATACATGGTCCCTTTGGTGCAATTTTCTAAACTTGGTTAAATTTTGCTTGCGTGAGGCAGAGGAATATCCTGGAAGTAGAACTTTAGCAAGGCTTCAGAAAAGTTGTAAGTAACCTCTAATGGACTGACGTGAACCAGGCGTTCACGGTTACCTTTGTGCCCACTGTAACTGCCGTAGTAGTGTCCTCCACTCCAGGTGCACCATACCAGCGCACATGTGTGCAAGAATGATAGTGTGTTCAGTGTATATCAAGTGTATTTGTCCATGTGTGATAGTGCA
>NQII01001308.1:341892-389784 GCA_002778355.1 Clitarchus hookeri
AGTAGGCAACATCACTTCGGCGCGAGCGGACGTGGTAAGTCTCTCGTTTCACAAGAACCTCGGCACCAGCCTCTCAGGCTGCAACCTCACTCAGCAATCGCATCATCATATCATTCACGAAGCAACTAGTATTTTTATGTTAAATCTCACCGAGGAGAGAGCAGCGTCACGCATCTTAAGTAATTATAATCCAGCAGTGTGTTTATATGACCACGCGGTCACCACGTGTTTGATCAAAGTGTTTAATAAAATATGGAATATTACTTGAGTACGTTATTAATTCAGGCGTGCGCAGCGCCCATACAGCTCGCAATTTCTTAATATCTGACTGTGTATTACCAGAGACCCCTGGGCCGTCGGCCGAACGACCCAAATAATCTCATTAGCTCACCGTAGAGCTATGGCGCCGGGCAATTTATAATCATTACATTACAGCTCTGGTATACGATTGCGTCAGGACTATAATTTCTTCCCCCTATTATAGTCATGGTTTACCAAGAAAAAAGTTTCGGATTAGTTTCTACCAATAAGAATAATCCTTTGCTTGGTTAAGTGATTCACAGCGCTGCCTTTTCCCTCCCGCCAACTAACAGTAGGTAGAAAAGGAACAGTAATGTCAGCAACTTGATGCGGATAGAAAAAGAAAAATAAGATAACAGTCATAGGGGTGGAGTGGGACGGTAGCTTTTAGGCTGGTCTGTCAGCATGCGGCACATGAGCGGCAACAGTAAGCGACATGTCAAGAATTGTCGGCTTTTATCACTGCAGAACATCACAAATAACAACCAAATGTCAATGCATGTAGCAGAGTTGTTATCACTATGCAAATTTTGTGGTTTAGTAACGTAAAATTGATTCCCGAGTAATGAAAAGTGATTGTTAGTGCTACAGTTTACATGTTTATAACAAAAAAATACTGTGATTCGACTTTCACACTCGCTAGCTTGATGCCTGCTGGGAAAAAACTTGACTCGAATGACGAGTCAATCTTTGTTAGATCAACTTGACTAGAGTTTTTCAGACTCGACCCATCACTAAAAATCAGCAAGTTGTTTTCTACAGTACTGTAAACTTAACTCTACAACACTCGCATGTTATTTGAAATATATAAGTGCAGCTATTAGGCAACTTGCTACTACATACCATCTGCGCTGTTGAAGTGTGATGTGAATGCTCCATAAAGACCGTAGCGAAATCTTGAGAATGAACTTAAAAGCATCACCATAAAATAGTCGCGCAACATCATTTCTTCCACTGTGCGCCTGCTGTTCTGCGGGGGAACGCGAGACTGGGGCTCGGGACGAGACTTGGGAGCGGGTTCAGTGTATGGCACCAGGAGGAACTCTCCCTCCTCATCTTCCTGTGGAACGGGCATCTTCCTCTTTATCAAAGCTTGAAACTCCTGGTCTGCGTCATCATCCCAGGGATAGGGAGATGCCGCATTGAAAGATTCGAGCTGCGTGCCGCAGTAGCAAGGCAGCTGCCCCAGCCCTTCCTCCAGGGCTGCACGCTGCACAAACAAGCAGTTTACACACTTGCAGGTTTCAGGAATACACAGCATTGAACTGCCACAGGCTTAAAACAAATGAACATGAACAATTTGCATCTTAATAAAAAAGGGATTTTATGAAATTCAGAATCATGATTAAAAAGTACTGAATTCACAGCAAACTCATTCAACTAATGAAATCAAAACTTTTTTCCACAATATTTTGTTTTATGATATATTATGTTTTAGTTTGTCCTACATAATGTAGAGCAGAATAGTGTTTACACTGAAACAAACAAAAAACGTCATACTGACAAAGTACATAAAATTTACACAACAGAAATAAAATTTTCTGCAACAGATTATTGTGGAAAATAAAAAGTTTCAAATCCAGTTGTGTATGCACATGCATGCGTGCGCGCGCACACACGCACACACACACGTTCAATAAAATAAATTTAATTCAGTGAATAAATTTTGTTCACTTGTCTACATTACTGTAAAAGTGAATCACCAAGGATGGAAGGAAGATGGGGTACCTAAAGAAACAAAAGGATACAATACAAGGTACCCACGATAGTTCTTGCCGTATTTGATGAAGCATGGGAAGACGCTATGACTAATATGGAAATATGTGGATCATGTGCGGGGAAAAGTAGTCTGAGTGGGAGTGGGGACATAGACCTTAACCAATAAAGGCACGTTGGTGCATTCACAACAGTCATCGCTTGAGCACTGGCAAAGATAAACGGAAGTGTCGACAGAACTCGTACGAGTTGTCTGCTTTACGACTAAAGTGGACCTCTCCGCAGCCACATAAAGTCACTGAATACATCAAGTGTTTGGGGATAATGCTGTGAATGAATGCTCCAGAATTTCAGGTCGAGAGATCTGTCCCTTTGTAATGAACCCCAAAGTGGGCAGCCACAGGTCCTGAATGACTAGGTCCTGAAGGTGGACATAGAGGAAGACAGCAGCTAAACATGTGAGCTTGCCGGACGCTTCCAGGTGTCTGATGAAACAGCCAGACTTCACCTGTACCACATAGAGAAGGGGTTAAAAGTTGAGCACATGGGTAACCCACGCACTGTCGGAAGACGACAAGGAAAGAGTGACAACCTGTTTCTTGTTGCATTCTTGGCATCGCAATGCACCCATATTTGATTTGAGTGCTCACCGGTGACAAGAAAAGGGTCCCGTACGACACCGTACCTGCAAGCGTACCAGACATTGGATGTCACCATGGAACCCTGTGCCTCATATCGCAAGAGCACCACTATACATCCATGTCAAATTGTGCACTACAAGCTGCCACCAACAATCCAAATCTTCACTGCGGGCCTGTACTTGCAGCAGTTGGAATGTGTGGCAACAGTTTTTATTGACAGGGCATTGTACCGCTGGATGCACATTGGCAAAAGTTGATGGATTTAAAAGGGAATTACTATAACCAACAGTATAGTCAAATCTGAAAACTACGACCTTTCATGGTTTTAGCAAAAATGGTCGAAACTTTGGAAGGGTTGCTGTTTGATTATGACCATTTCTGACCCACCCCCAACCACTATATACAAAAATTGTGTTAAAATGCTACTTAGGCTGTTATGTGACTTTAGTGGCAAAATTAAAAGTTATATTTCTTAAATAGTTAGATGGTTCCCTTTGAATTCACTCGGTAACATCCACATGCTTGTAAGTTCAAGTTTGACAATTTTAATAACTGTAACCCCCCAAAAATTAAAAAATTGTGCCTGTATTCAATCTTTTCTAAAGCAAAAATAACCCTTTTTTAAAAATCAAATATTAATTACTTTTAAAATTTTGATGAGTTGAGAGAAATTATATCCTAGGTTGAAATATTGATCCTCCCCTTGTTGCAAAAATTAAAGCCTAAACACAGCATGCCACGTGAGTTTTAGTGAGCACAAACTACGTTTTCACTAATTTCTTGCAGGAAAATCAGAGGATTTATTATATATAGCGGATTCTAAATAATTCATTTTTCAGTGGACCAACAAGAAAAAATGAAGCGTGTGGGAAAGCAATGGAAGAGGACTTGGACTTTAGACCTGAGAAATACCGCCATAACCTCAAAATGCATGTTTGTTTACATCAGCAGCCATAATATGTCAATAAATTTTTTTATTTAAGTCAAATTACAGGATGTCTTGCAGTATCCTTACAGCAAATTCCCTGACTTTTCCGGGTATGCTGTTACATTTCCCTGACCAACTTATGCGGCAAATATTACAAATAATATGTTTTTCCTAAAATAAATTACAAATTAAATATAATTCAAATATATTATAACAAATATATAATAACGTAACATCATTTATGGATGCTTTCCTATGGAGAGACAAATATTTATAAAAACTATTAAAAAAAAAGTACATAGGTATAAAGATGGCAAATGGAAAAAGGTGACATAACTAGGGAATAAAATAAATGTTTAAATGAATGACTTCAAGTCAGTAGATGCATAAGGTTATGCAAATAACCACTTGCAACAGGAATGTAAATTATTCACAATTTTCACAAAAAGATATTCAAAGTTTGAATGTGAATAATNTAACCACTTGCAACAGGAATGTAAATTATTCACAATTTTCACAAAAAGATATTCAAAGTTTGAATGTGAATAATTTGTGAATTACAATTCGCAACTATTCAAATATTCGCACACCCCTACTCACCACTTGCCTCATTGCCTACGCACCAGGTGCTTAACTGGTGGGTAGTCTTTATCAGCGACTCACCTGAATGTGGGAATAGGCAACCCTATATTTTTATGGAACATAAACCAAAATAAAAGTATGATGCCTATGTAAAGACAACTCTAAAGTGTGTACATAGAAAACTTAGCACCTAAAACTGATTGCTGAACACCAGTTTTAGCCATATTCACGCCCAAAAAAATTATGCCTGGAGTTAAATTAAGAATATGAAGCTTTTCTTTGGTCATAAAAGGTTTCTTAAATGCTTTTCGTGAGTAGATATTACTACAAAATATCCAACCAATTTTAATCACGTTTTCTACCAAACATCTGCAACGCACATGCGCCAGCCAGGCGGAACCTTACCCTTAAAAACGTGGCGGGCTACACGCTACAACATAACCCATGTGGTAGAATGCTGCAAACTAATGAACTTTTAAACATGCCAGTGACTGCGTTGATAGCGGTTCAGTCGGGGTGGAACGCAGCATGTTGCGTTGAACACACACATGGTCCAACTTGTAACCAAAATAAATGACCGGCTTACCCTCCAGAGTGTTTTCAAGTCATTCGGTGGTTCCCTGCTGTATGAGCAAGTGTCACTGAGTCACTCGTATGTCTCCCGCAGAGAAATTTATCTGTGCAATTGAAAACAGCTGATCAAAACTGTGTACATGCACACGACTGTATGGAATAAATTCCTAAGAATATTTCCGGTGATTGCAGTATTTTAAATAGAATACACCAGCAGTACGTCTGNAAAAGGGAATTACTATAACCAACAGTATAGTCAAATCTGAAAACTACGACCTTTCATGGTTTTAGCAAAAATGGTTGAAACTTTGGAAGGGTTGCTGTTTGATTATGACCATTTCTGACCCACCCCCAACCACTATATACAAAAATTGTGTTAAAATGCTACTTAGGCTGTTATGTGACTTTAGTGGCAAAATTAAAAGTTATATTTCTTAAATAGTCAGATGGTTCCCTTTGAATTCACTCGGTAACATCCACATGCTTGTAAGTTCAAGTTTGACAATTTTGATAACTGTAACCCCCCAAAAATTGTGCCTGTATTCTTCTTTTCTAAAGCAAAAATAACCCTTTTTTAAAAATCAAATATTAATTACTTTTAAAATTTTGATGAGTTGAGAGAAATTATACCCTAGGTTGAAATATTGATCCTCCCCTTGTTGCAAAAATTAAAGCCTAAACACAGCATGCCACGTGAGTTTTAGTGAGCACAAACTACGTTTTCACTAATTTCTTGCAGGAATATCAGAGAATTTATTATATATAGCGGATTCTAAATAATTCATTTTTCAGTGGACCAACAAGAAAAAATGAAGCATGTGGGAAAGCAATGGAAGAGGACTTGGATTTTAGACCTGAGAAATACAGTCATAACCTCAAAATGCATGTTTGTTTACATCAGCAGCCATAATATGTCAATAAATTTTTTTATTTAAGTCAAATTACAGGATGTCTTGCAGTATCCTTACAGCAAATTCCCTGACTTTTCCGGGTATGCTGTTACATTTCCCTGACCAACTTATGCGGCAAATATTACAAATAATATGTTTTTCCTAAAATAAATTACAAATTAAATATAATTCAAATATATTATAACAAATATATAATAACGTAACATCATTTATAGATGCTTTCCTATGGAGAGACAAATATTTATAAAAACTATTAAAAAAAAAGTACATAGGTATAAAGATGGCAAATGGAAAAAGGTGACATAACTACGGAATAAAATGAATGACTTCAAGTCAGTAGATGCATAAGGTTATGCGAATAACCACTTGCAACAGGAATGTAAATTATTCACAATTTTCACAAAAAGATATTCAAAGTTTGAATGTGAATAATTCGTGAATTACAATTCGCAACTATTCAAATTTTCAAATATTCGCACACCCCTACTCACCACTTGCCTCATCGCCTACGCACCAGGTGCTTAACTGGTGGGCAGTCTTTATCAGCGACTCACCTGAATGTGGGAATAGGCAACCCTATATTTTTATGGAACATAAACTAAAATAAAAGTATGATGCCTATGTAAAGACAACTCTAAAGTGTGTACATAGAAAACTTAGCACCTAAAACTGATTGCTGAACACCAGTTTTAGCCATATTCACGCCCAAAAAAATTATGCCTGGAGTTAAATTAAGAATATGAAGCTTTTCTTTGGTCATAAAAGGTTTCTTAAATGCTTTTCGTGAGTAGATATTACTACAAAATATCCAACCAATTTTAATCACGTTTTCTACCAAACATCTGCAACGCACATGCGCCNCGGTGAGTAGATATTACTACAAAATATCCAACCAATTTTAATCACGTTTTCTACCAAACATCTGCAACGCACATGCGCCAGCCAGGCGGAACCTTACCCTTAAAAACGTGGCGGGCTACACGCTACAACATGACCCATGTGGTAGAATGCTGCAAACTAATGAACTTTTAAACATGCCAGTGACTGCGTTGATAGCGGTTCAGTCGGGGTGGAACGCAGCATGTTGCGTTGAACACACACATGGTCCAACTTGTAACCAAAATAAATGACCGGCTTACCCTCCAGAGTGTTTTCAAGTCATTTGGTGGTTCCCTGCTGTATGAGCAAGTGTCACTGAGTCACTCGTATGTCTCCCGCAGAGATATTTATCTGTGCAATTGAAAACAGCTGATCAAAACTGTGTACATGCACACAACTGTATGGAATAAATTCCTAAGAATATTTCCGGTGATTGCAGTATTTTAAATAGAATACACCAGCAGTACGTCTGATAGACAAGAATGGCTGCATCCTCCGAGACAATGTGCCCCCCCCCCCCCTTCTAAGTTAGCCAAACAAACTATACAAAACCCACTCAAGTTAACTGTGCGACATCCATTTCACTACTGCCAGGCCAACTGTTTTTTGAATGACGCTCTGTATGAAAGATTTAAACTGTTTGTGTCCACCAATCTATTTCAGCATCTCGACAGGAAACCCACCACGTGTCTCCCTCCGTGTTTTTAACACTCATTCATTGAAACATTTTATCATCTCAATTTTTTGTGACACACAAGTTGTTTTCCAAGCAAGGAATACTGGCTTCCTAAAATTGCATTGCTAAGAGAAGGAAGAAGAAGAAGAAGAAACAAACAATTAGTATTCAGTACAGTGAAACCTCTATTATTCGTTTTTCATGGGACCTACTGAAAAAAACTCAGCATGCGGAAAAACTCAACATCTGGACCATCTCCTAAAAATAAAAAATTTATTTTCATCCTTGGGTATACTGAGTTGATTGCCTGTAATGAACAGTGGGCATTTCTTAAATACTGGATGAAAAAAAAAATATTTCAATCATACAATATAAGTATTGTATTATAAAATATTGAAATGCACTTAATTTCGAAAATCTGCCGAATGTTTACATAAAATTACTAAATTTCTGCCAAATGTAAAAAAAATTGGCAAAAATCCAACAAAATTTATTAACAACAATGATTTAAAATAGAAACGTGCTAAAAATGGTTAAAATCTAAATACAGTAATAATTTTATCACAATAGATGCATTTTATATTTTTTACTCTTCTTTGGAGGCAAATTTAACACAGTTTTTTGTTTGATATGTAAAAATCCGATTTTTTTAAATTATATCTTACTCTGCTAAATTTTTTGTTGTCCGCTAAATGTTTTTAAATTTTGCAGAATTAAACGCAGTCTGCTAAGTTGACAACACTTGCCATCTTGTGCGACAGTTGATATAATATCACTGCATTACTCCTACAAAAAGTTACTAGCATAATTTAATCTTAACAGAATTAATCCATGTAAACATACTGTTCCCCTTTAGTGCTTGTAATTTACATGGTTATTTACCGTACTGAACTAAAAACTATTACGTTTCCAATGCAGAACGAGAATAAAGTTCAAATCCGTTCCGTCCATTATGAATGTCTGGTTCTGGTCCGTACCACATCCGTTAAACATACGTGTTTTATTTGCGCAAATATTCGTTTGCTGACATGTAACAAAGAACTACCTGCAATTATGTTTTACATGTTTTTCGACGTGAGTAATTTAAAACAAATAGTGATTGAATTATCAAAAATAAATTACGTGGTTGTTAACAATTGCAATGTATCACGACAACTAGTTGTGTATACTAACATTTGAGGTTAGAGAGTGTCTGTTTACCTGCTCTTGGCACTACCGAATTTTGGTAGTACCAGTTTTAAGATAGTTTTTTCACAGATAAACAATAGTTCTGAGTATATTTTGGTTTTTGGACAGAATATCTGATCGATGGATGCAGGTAAATGAATGATTTAAGGGCGTAGCATGTGAGGTTTTTTAACATTGTTTATATAGGATATTTGTTGGCACCATTCAAAAAAATTGACTGATACGGGAAATTGACAAACGGGAACGCAACAACGAGGTTTCACTGTAATTTGTTGCCAATTGCATAGGAGAGGTGGGAGAAGCTTTTAAAAAACATTTTCTTTGTCCAGTAGAACACAGGTTTTTGTGGGAATGAGAAAGTAATTTTTGGCCGGCCCTGTACTGTAATTTGGGTGTCAACCATTCAATCTGCGAAAAGCTGCTATTTACAGACACTTGGCTGACTCATGTTAAAAGCATGTTGGGCCTCCAGCCTGCAATACATAATACATTGCTTTACGTGAGAACAAAAAAAAAAGTGGAAGTCAGTGACGGCATTGTGAAACACGCCAACTCAAACCACAAAAGCCTATTTTTTGTAGTATTGCACAAAGTTTCCACCTATATTGCCCTAATAACGTTCGCTGTACTGAGGAGGAGGAAAAATGAGGAGCNAGTTGTAATTAATGTTTTCTCACAACAGTGTAAAAGAAAGATTGTCTATTCCTCCTTTCAGTCTAGTGTTTTTATTACTGAAGGGTCTCTGGGCTACTGATACTACTGAACCCTGATGCATTACGGCAGACCGGCTTGCAGGCACGCACGAGTGAACATGGCAACCTTCCTAGAAGGGGCTGACAGTGAAGTCCAAGAGAGAAGGTATTTTTAGATCTTTTTCCTCTACGGAGTGGAGTTTAGTTCGCAACAATTAGCGACCAAATTAATGCAACAACTTATTTTTCAACCTGTTTCTTTTAAATTTGTCAATTTTTAACCAAATTTGTGGATGGTTGAAATGTGGTTCTAGATGCCGCGGTTGAAGAGGGATTACTGTATAGTAAATTCGTTGCCACAATGTAACATGACGGCACAAGATTTTTTTTCCACACCAAATCCAAATATCTTGCAGGTAAGCTGCACAAAATAACATTGTGTGCAAGCTCCGACATGTTCCCCCACCATGCCACTTAATTAAAATGCTCTAGCACTGTTTGCAGCCTCCATTCTGGACAGCATGTATCTCCACTCACATCCAGGTTGTGCAGCCAGATGATGGACGTTGCCTGCATGCCTATCAGGCGGCCCATGCTCGTTTCCCACTTGGTCTTCAAGTGCAGCTCAAAGGAGATTGCCCGGTGCCTCTTGGACCTGTTCCGCCAATGGACCGGGGGTGTCCATGGCACGCTACGTGGGTCGCTAGTGACCTTCGCCTTCCTCCACCGTTTGAAACACACAATCAGCGCACCCACAAACCTGCTCCACAGCAGGAATGCCCTGGAAGTCTGAAACAAAAAGCACTGCATTACTCACATACACAATGCACAAGCTTTACACGAGTTGTGCAAACAGGAACCCACTGCCCAACTTCAACTTATACACATCACGTTTCAAAATCACTTTAGGATTTTTCGTCTTAAACAGTACAGAACTGGCATTAATAAACACACTGTCATTTCACATTAAATGAAAAAAAACAGTCACCGTTTATTTAATTTGATTAAAAATAATATAACCACAAGAAAGATAAGAGAAAGTACAACGTACACAACAAAATTAATTGGAGCAAGTAGATCAAGAGTACATTTACTTCCTGCAGCTGCAGAAAATTACATGAGACTGTATTAATTTGTTCTATGTAGTATCAATACAGTATTTGTCAATAAGGAAAGATTGATGTTATGTTGGCTATATGTATGATATGATCAAGTTTGTGTTTTATGTTTTATTTAGTAAACACAGCTGGGTTGTCATACCAGAAGGTAGAGTCCATTACTTGTCAATTATGGATATAACAGACATGTAAGTTAACAACTTCAAACATTGCCTTTTGAATAAGAAAATAAATAAAATCCCCTAAATCTCATGAACCATATTACTGTAGTACCAAAATCAATTAAGAAACTCGTGGGCTTGAAGGTGAATTCCGCACATCAAGGTTTTTTTTTTTCAATGAATCAAATCTCAAATAGAACTACCTCCCATATCATTTAGAAAAGTTTCTAACACAAAAATTCACTTTAACCATAATTTTTTTTTTAAAACATTTTTATTTACATATGGGAACCAACAAATACAATATCCCATTTCAAAAAACGACTAAATATTTTAATCTTATGTTTTTACATGATTACAGTTTGAAATCCTGCATTTACATTTCATCTTTCATGCATGATGTAAAGTTAATCTTAATTTAAAGTTAAGTGTGTTTAGATTATTGTTCTGTAGTTTGAATTCTGGTTGTGTGAGGTTTCATTAGAAACACCTTAAAATCCTCAAACAACTGTGCCCATTTATATAGATTTGTTGAGATTTTTACATGTCTCCAACAGTTCCTGATTTGCAATTTCCCTGACTCTTCCCTGTCAATTTCTTTAGTGTGACAGAAAAGATTCCAGTTCAAGAAACAGTGGAAAGTAAAACATCATATTTTTAAGAATGTAATAACATACTGCAGAAATGAATCCAATAAAATTCCTATCAATATTGCCTATATCCAGTATATCAAATCATTTCTCGAAAGCAAAACAATATCATTCTCAGTTTGTACTGTGAACTGACATGACGCGCCACATATAGGAAGTAGAACGTCGCTGCCACAACCCCCCCCCTCGCCGTTTGATCTTCCCCGCTAGCGTTTACAAGTTGACATGTGCCATGAGACACACGTGGCCAAGTCAGGCCAACCCAAGGGAAGCAGTTACACGTGACAAAGTTGAGGCGCGGGTCCCCTCCGCCCAACACAACCCAGTGAAACTTGTACACGCCAATGAAAGGACGAGATAGTCTGGCGATTTCCGCCCACGAGATAATTAAAACATGTGCTGAAGAGTGATACGCACAGAAAAAAAACTGACAAGCTTGGAAGTTAGTGCCACGAAANAGATAATTAAAACATGTGCTGAAGAGTGATACGCACAGAAAAAAAACTGACAAGCTTGGAAGTTAGTGCCACGAAACACCACCCCCCCCCCCAGCAAAACACAGGAGAACATTAACACGAACCGCAGAAAGAGCTGACAGGGATTGTCAGTGGCACCGCAAGTGATCTCCTTCCCCCTCCACCAACAAGAGTTGTAGCACGTGGAGGAAGTAGCCATTGTTCGGCACCTCCCACCTCCCCTTCCCCTAACAAGGGAAAAACACGTGTAAGGTTCTAAGGGGGGATAGAAATAGTGTAAAAGGCAATTTGTTTGACAAGGGGGGATGAGTTACGTGAGATCAGTCGGCCCCAATCAGTTAGAATCACGTGCTGAAAGAGAAAGTCAGTCAGGACGCCAAGAGGCCGGGGGGGTCGGACCCCGGCAGAGTCAGTTACGTTAGTTGAAGTAAGTCAGTCATATCGGGGCAGTCGGAAGCTGTGATACTTCACGCCAGGAGGCGTTGGACGCCGTGTGGGGACCCGCCAGTCCCCACGACGAAGTTAGCAGAGTTAGTCACGTTAGTTACATCAGTTGCGTCAGTCAGTGCTATCCCGCGCCGGACGGCGTCGGATGGGGACCCACCGGTCCCCACGACGAGTTAGCAGTCAGTCAGTCGAACCAGTGCATCAGTCGGGTGAGTGATATCACATACCGAGGTCAGGGTTCGGGCTCCGGCAGAGTCAACCAGAGACAGTGTTAAGGGGTCAGTCATATCGGGGAAGACAACCAGTAATCTCCAGCGCCGCAAGGTGCTGGACCAGAGACTGTTCAGTCAGAACAGTCGTACCACCAATTCGGGATGCGAAACTGAACCAGGGAGACGAGTGGTGGCCTCATGAGAGGCACCACCAAGCGAGGAAGTAGACGCCGCCGGATGGCGACGGAACACCACGTCAGGACGCAGGAGATACCGAGAACTGAAGGGGAAAGAACACGGAACAGCCAGTTCAAAGACCTGTAACAGGGCCACCCAACTCACCAGAACACAAGTTACTGCCGGAGCAACACCAAACAGCAGAATACAGTTAAGTAACAACGTCGTCACTCAGGGACATACCCCCACGGCGTCGGAAACGTTAGCCAGAGCACCGTAATCAGCCCTTCAGGCCCAGAACTCGCAGGGTCAGTAATGAATGAGTAATTCTCAGAAAAGTAGTTGCATTTCCGGGAATGTGTGGATGAATTCCCGGTCAAATAAACCTGTTAAAACCAAGACGTGATGAAGTTATTGTTTGATATATTCTCAACCTTCAACGCACCTTATAGTCTGTGCCTGGTAACATTAACTCAGATCCTATGAACCATCCTGTATACCACAGGTGGGGGAGAGCGTCATACATTTTAACTTTTTCAAACAAGCAGTTAAAACACNTATGAACCATCCTGTATACCACAGGTGGGGGAGAGCGTCATACATTTTAACTTTTTCAAACAAGCAGTTAAAACACTTCACATTGAAGTTCTTCTTGCTAACATGAAAATCCGTTTCAGTTCTGCTGTATTCATGTAAGGAGTAATTTAAAATTTATTGTAATAAATACTAAAGTTAGCAAAATTAACCTTCAGTACATAATTNTATTCATGTAAGGAGTAATTTAAAATTTATTGTAATAAATACTAAAGTTAGCAAAATTAACCTTCAGTACATAATTGATTGATACACTACCACGTTAAATGTAAAATAACAGACACTATGAAAGAAATGACTGAATAATAAACCATTTTTTAAATGTGACAAAAGAAAGTACAGTGGAACCGCGTTATAACGATAGTCGACAATGGCAAAATAAATTATCGCTATAGCGAGTTATCGTTATAACAAAATTTACCGTGCCCCGTAATTTTTGTTATTGTATTTGCCCTTATAGATCCTGTTTAAAGAATGATGTAAACTATGCTGAGCAGTGACAAGTTAGTACAAAAAATCTACGTCTGACAGGACATTGCTTCCTCCTCCATTCTTCTTCCATTCCCTCAAATTTTCGGGCTGCAGGAGGTAGTCAGTTGCCTACCAATCAGCGTACTACTTCACTCATTGCCTCTCTTTCTCACACACACAAAGCCTGGAGATCACTGAACTTCCCTCTGCCACCCCTATACTCTTTCTCCTCCCGTCTATCTCCTAGCTTCCTGTTCTTCTCCTCTCTCTCGCCCCTCTTTCTGCTTCCTTTCTTCTCCTGTACCTTTCTCATTCATGTTGCCGATCAATAAATTCCTCCAAACCTTCTTTGTTTCCGAGCAAGGCAGGAAGGGGGAAGAAGAAGAAGGAAAAAAACCCAGCACATTACTGCGTAAAAGCAAAAAGAAAAGGAAGCCCGCCACCCTCCGCAGTTGTTGACATTCTTCTTTTAACGACTGTAGGGGACCTTCATCTTACAGTCCGCCACAATGTTTTGACTTTTAGTGCCGCAAGTTCATTAAGTAAAGTATTTTCCAAACTTATAATAATCACTTCACATTAATGTAAAAGAAGAAAAATTAGTTACATAATAACAACGAGCCACAAATTGTTAGTGCAATTTTGTTTAAAAAAAACTTCTTCCTGCTACTTGTTGCAAAAGTCATGGTGCGCACTATACACGAGAACATTCGGTATCATAAACAATGTAGCATTGTCTAGCAACTGTTAAAACGTAATCATGCTTTTCCCCTTACACGTCTGGCACGTGGCGATGCGATGCTCTTGCAAGTGGTAGTGTCTTACTACCCCCACAACATAAAAGGAGCGGTAGGCTGCTAGCATATCGGCCTCATCATTCCCCTCCCCCCTACAAGACTTCTCCCAGCGTACCCCTCTTTTCTTGGACTAGACTAGCTCTACTCCTATTCATACTTCTCCCCTCATCTATCATACCCTCTTCATTATCCCGCACAACTGCGCCTGCTCCTCTTCTCTAGCTACGGCCGACGCAAATGTCGCCATGCGAAACAGACTATTGTCTGTCTCATGTAAGTTGGCGAGATTCTGACAGTTCAACGAAATTAACGCAGATGTTTACTTTTCGTTTAGGTATCCTTTCGTCATAAGCTGGTGCATCAAGTGGAGGCTGTATTTTTTATCAACACATCAGCTAATCCACTTGCCATTGTACTGTAATGCTAAACAAATTTTAAGATATTTTAGACTGACATCTGTCTAAAAAAAAAAATTCCAAGTTGTAAAAGTAAAAATATAAACCCTTGCAAAAATGTAATATTTACTAACTCTTTCTTAATTTGTCCGAGACAGGGAATTTGGGTTAACATTTGCGAGATGGTAGTTGTAGCTATTATCACACTTTAAACGTTATAGCTAATATATTAGAGTTGGAAATATGTGATGTGGAGTAACGTTAGAATTGCTTAAAAACTATTCACGCGTGTCCCACTTTCTTCGGAAACAAGGAAATGGGTTTTCGGGAGAACAATATGGCATATAATTTACGTAGATGAACAATTATCGACCGAATAGAAATTACTAGTACTCAAAATCGCTACACACGAAATAAATGTTACTTTAAAAATCATGCACAGTTCGCGGAAAAATAAAACTATTGTTCATAAATTTGTTAGCACGAAAGCTTTCTTCTCTGGCTGGTAATGCTTCAGGAAAGCGCAGATAGATGGCGCGCATGACATGACGGAGCGAGGTTTGAGCCGTTTGCAGTGCTCAATAGATAGTCTTTTTAAAACTTGAATGTTCTTCTATTACTGGCTCGTAACGACACAAATTAGAAATATATTTAATCAAATTATTAGAAAAAATAATTCAACAATATTATGAACATTTCTGTATGCTTCTGGAATTAATATCAAGCACGTATGGAAAGCACATTTGGGTGGGGGGTGGGNTCATTTGGACACGGATCATTTTATTGTGCATTTCATTTTGAACACCTATACATTACTACTTTATCACAAAGTTTAATTTGTAACACTAACAACCACTGTTTGGTGACCTCGTAAAATAAAATGTATTAATTAATCTAGGAACTCTTTCTTATCACGTATTTCCTGCTTGTCTAATGTGCGTCGGCAGTGCACTCAGAATAGCAAACGTAATATTATCTTTTGTTCGTTCGTGCATCAGCTGATACAGGATTTTGTAAGTGGCACTTCGTTTGTTTTGTATCCGTCAAGTTGCCACTAACTGACTGTCAGAATCTCGCCAACTTATATGACGGACCATAACAAAGACTGGCTCGGGCATGGCAAGTGGGTGAATATCACTTGCAATACAACGTGTTTAAACATGAAATAAAATATGAGTTTACAAATGTTTGTATCGCTGTAGCGAAAGGCTTCGTTAACAGATTCGCGTTATAAACAAAATTAAGTACCTTTCAAATGATAGGGAAAATGAGGGTGCATTAAAAAACTATCGCAAGAGCGGGCGTGACGCTATAGGCCATACTCGTTACAACGCGGTTCCACTTTACATCATCTATAGGCACTGACACTTCTCATATAAACCATCAAAGACAATATGACAGGAAAGAGAATTAAAGAATAAAATTACTGATAAAGTAATAAAATAACAAACTATATATGTATGTGAACCAGATTTCAAGTATGTTAAGAATTTACCAAAATGCATTTATTTATGGGTTCTCTACTAGATTAGTAGTTCACACAGTTAATCCTTAGTCCATAACTGAGTTATCTGTAGCAGACAGAACTGTCCGAAATTAGTTGCTTGTTCACATTTAGATGGATTACCTGCACCGTTTATCTAAGTTTCTCAATGGTTTTTAAACAATTATCCTGTTCATCGTAAATATAAAGTATAAAATGCACATCCTATTCATTTTATTACAAAAATTTATCTCAACTCAGCGAAACTTATTTGCTAAAGTATTTATGTTAATTAATCTTGATCAAAAATTAGATATATTTGTTGCGTATTACTGTGAAATTCATGCACGCACAAATTTGCAGCCAAAGTTTCTACAATGTGATGTGTTGGAAATTGAGAAGTGAAGTGCAACCCAGTAACATGGCCATGTCTCCACCAGGCGCAAGCAATGGGAGTGGTGGCTTCCACGCTGGACAAGAATGCAGTGTGCTCTGTTGGGATCATGAACTATGGGCCGGCGCTCAGCCTCGAAAGGTATCGTGTTTCAATTAAAATAATGTTCACACATGGTGATTAAAAGTTCCATACTCAAGACTTGGAATTTTCCTACATGACTGTTATTAAGAAATCACAAGATCAAGATGAAAACCATTTCAAAAAACACCTTCTTCTGGGAACTTTTTCCATAGTTTCAAGATTTAATTTTATTTAAGGGTCTTTCACTAAATGAAGGTAGAATTTAAATTCCCAGTCAAATAGACAGACAATTCAGGAGTAAATTGAGCTGTTGCTGAATCTTCTCGCATGTATACTGCAGATGGCGACAAAATAGAGCAGGCTTCATTATTCTTAACATCGGCAGTGTTTATCAAGTTATGCATCAAAACTATTGCTCACATAAAGTTACTTTGTTATTCAGAATAATTACAATTCTGCCAATTGTATGTAAAATAGGTTAAATGCAGAAATACATTAAAAGTACTGAGTAACTTCAAACCAAACACTGAGGAAAAATTCAGAATATGGAGCTCCTCCATCGCACAGTTTGCTGAAGTTCACTCGGTCATATTCCAAAACACATGCCATATCCCTGGATGTTGAACTGACTCAAACTAAACAATGGTACAATTCAAACTTCTGTACACACCAACAACCTTCAGTACTTACATTTTGACAGCTACTACCCACACCAAGTTAAAAAAACCCTACCCTACAGTCTTGCCACCAGAGCCAAACGTATCTGCTCCACCAACAGTGATCTCAACAAACAGCCAGAGCATTTCTTGACAAGTGCTACCCCAGGCCCATCATTCACAGATTCAGCAAGCCATCTCAAATACCAGAACACAAACCAAGGTCAACAACTCTGATATACCCTTGGTGGTGCCATATCCTTACTGCTAAAGTAGACTCAGAACCATTCTCCACTCTAGATACAAAATTCTGACTTCCTCATTAGTCACCACAAACAAAAGACCTTAGTCTTCAAAGGCCACCTACCCTCCGTAGCAAACTGGTTCATCCGAAGATGCAGCCTACCACAAATGCCAACCAGACTATCGCCCCCAGAGGATCCCACACCTGCAATAGCCCAAGCTGTGGCTCCTGTGCCATCCACCAACCCTCAACTTCTTTCAAAAGTAGACTCACTAGCCGTACATACCACATCCAAGGCAACTGTAACTGTGCAACAGAAAACCTAATATATCAGTTACAGTGCCAACATTGTAATTCTGAATACATCTGCCTAACCACAAGACACTCGGGCAGAGAACGAATGGCCACAGAGCAGACACTAAACAAGCCATCGCTGGTCACATCCACAGCTTACAAGACAAACCAGTTGTAGCACCACACAACAAAGACTTTTATTCCTGCTACAGCACCAGAGTTGTGAGAGCCCTACCACCTTCAAGCAATCCTATCACTTTTCACCTGAGCCAAATCTGAACATTTTTTTTCTTACACAACTAATTCCTGGCAAAATTTACTTCCCATGGTAGGTAGGAATCAGATAACCTATATTTTAATATTACATGGCAGAGCAAAGCGCCACTCTGAACTGCAAATTGTTATGAAACCAATACCACTGGCATTGCAGTACTGTAAAACTGAGTGTATTTGTCGAGGAAACACATATTTCAAATTTTTCACGTAGTAGCTTGCATAGTCACCTAAAAACACCTTGTTTCACTTCACCAATTAGAAGACATCTGTTCCAACACTCCTGATTTTACACTTTCTTATATTTTAGTCCTATTTTCTTTAATCCTATGTAATGCTTAAAATAAATTTATTTACTTTTTAAACATTCCCGCAGTTTGCAAAGTTTTTTTCCATTATCCCTCAAAAAGTACAGAGGATAAATGTGAGAGGGAGTACATTTTGCTGTATGTCGACAAAGACGAACGCTCATGACACAGAATACAATGCCACTTTTATAAGTGCAAATGTTATGGAACAATTGCACACTTGCAGAGCAAAAATACGCAAAACTGATGTTGCACTATCGAAAAAATGCCAACGCATGTCCAGCTTCAGCACATACAAACCCTCACAGGCGCAGTAAAAAATACTAATTTATCATTAACAGCTAGAACACACACCACCTACCTTTGCTACTTTCTCGGTAGTACCAAAAAGCCTGCGAAGAGCACTTTGTGCTTGTGGACTTGAAAGGGAATACTGCCATGTCCCGGGACTGAATACGCTGCCTGCAACTGCAAGAACAATTCTCTGCTAGTTCCTTTCACACACTCTCTCTTTAATAAGATACAGACATTTGGAAATTAGAATCTTAACATTTAATATTTTGAAAACTACTTTCTTAAGTCTGCATTTCCCTGCCTATAGTTTATTTCATTTACAATGCAAGATTTTGACACCCAGGTGTGGTAACATTACACAAACCAAACAACAATGCACCATATACAAAATGCTGTATCAACTGAAGTGTGAACTAATGAAAATGTACATTATGTTGACTATTCTGACAGCCATGCCCCTGCACAACCAGACCACAGAACACTACACAGAAAAAATGCAATTATAAGACAAATTGCTTATGTATTTTATCTTACATGATCACAAAAATTCTGTTAACAGTGTGAAAAACTAAACTTTATGCTAAAATAGTATTGTGTGTTTCAAATGAACACAAACAGTGAATGTTTACTTTTGGTTTTCCTTGTTTCCCCCTTTCCTAGATATACACAGTCGAATCACATTATTAATATTATGACCACCTGCTAGTATCTAGAGCAACTGCCCTTTGCAGAACGGACAGCAGCTAGACGAACTGGCAGTGACTCAGTCAGGTACTGATAGGTCTCCACGGGTATCTGGAGCCACGCTGTCTGCAGTTCATCCCACAACTGTTGAAGGGTGCATGGCGGAGGAGACACTACAATCAATGTGGCCAGGGAAGAACTTTGAAGTCCTGTTCGTGCTCTTCCAGACACGTGCGGACACTTCTAGCCACGTGGCAAGTCACATTATCAAGCTGGAAGATCTCATTCTACAGTACAAAGACACTCAAAATGTACGGGTGGATATGATCACAGAGGATGGATTCATAACAAAATCGATCAAGAGTGCCTTCCACACGGATGATGGGACCCAGAGAATACCACGAGAACATCCCCCAGACCATAACACTGCCCCCACTGGCTTGTGTTCATCCAACAATGGATGTAGGGTGTTGGTTCTCCGACGTTTCTTGCCAGAATGCAGACATCCATCGTCCTATGCAGCTGAAACCGTGACTCATTGGAGAAGGCTACACGTCACCAATCAGCAGCGGTCCAGTCGCCATACTGTCAAGCAAATTCCAGTCGTTTTCGTCGCTGCACCTGTGTTAGCATGGGTACAGTCATCCTCCATCTACTCCAGAGCCCCATTTGCAGAAGGGTTCGCTGAACTGTTGTGGTAGATATGTGTCTGGATGCACCCTGATTCAGTTGGATGGTGAGCTGTTCCACTGTAGCCTGTTGCTTGGACTTCATGCACCATTGTAGTCGACGCTCACCTCAGACAACAATGGTGCATGGAGCTCCGCAGTTTCCACGACGGTTATTCCCAATGCGGCCATTCGTCCACTCACGATACACCTTCACCACAGAGGCACGTGAATGCTGTTCCCCTTGGCCCAAAACCTATCATCATCCCTTTTTGCAACTCGATTAAATCGCTTCCTCTACCCATAACAGCAGGTAGCGCACCGTGTACAGCCAGCCTGTCGGCAGCATTATATACCTGCTTTACCAGTCCATGTCGCAGGCCATACGTCATGGGCTATGCGTGGCAGATGGCACTTCTAATAGGTGGTCATAATAATGTGATTTGACTGTGTATATAAATTACTATAATAACTTTGTCATGTAAATGCCAAATATCAATTTGACGAGGATTTAAGACAGTCACAGGGTACTTTAAAATAATTCTAGATTGCCTTGATGCGATATACAGTATAACCACTATTTTTTAACTTTTCAAGAGATACTACAAAAATGGTTTATGATGTGGGAAAATGCTAAAATAAATCAGAGGTTATGTCTAGATGGCAAATAAATACTGTAGATCTACAGAGTCAAATCACATTATTAATGCATAGAGCAAATATAAGGGGAAAAGTAAAACTGAGCCGATACATATTTTTACAGATACTGGTACAATGATGAACTTCAAAACGTTGAAAGGAGCAAAATCAGTGCATATAATTATTGTAATCAGTGTCAGTTCCTTAGGTCGTTTGTGTGAAGGAGGTAAAAGATTGTATTTCTTTTACATTTCTGATATAATATTTGATTACGACTTTCTGTTTTACATGAGAGTGTTCACGCTTCCGCAGATCACCACGAAACTTAAGATGAAGTTGTTAAGAAACGTCAGATGAAGTTAAGTATGTCTGAAAACAAACAGCCCTAATTTTTATATTTGAAAAGATCCGTCTTTTTAAGGCGGTGCTTCAAATTAGAAGACAAATGCGGCAGATATTTGCAAACATAATCGTACAATGTAAAGATATTCAGGACCAAAACCTTCCAATATCATATTTCCGTCGCCGACAAAACAAATAGGCTACCAGTGAAGCTGAATTAAATTACACTGCAACAGACCAAGCAAGTACGGCCATAATTTTATTTAGCCCATCTATATTTCTTGCAATATACGCTATTGACTTTACACGAGTGCCCATCACAAACTCAAAAATACTTTATTTTGTACATATAGGTCCTTGTTATTTGGCAAAAATGCACTATTGCTAGTTCACAAACTTAAAAATGGAAATTTTTTATATCACATATGCTTATAATTACATGACCCTGTATGCACACAACTAACAACTTATGCAGAGCAGCAAATTATTTACATTTTCCCTGACATTTCCCTGTCACATGAAATTACCTGTGGGAGGACATCCTGTACTATGGGTCATTGCTTACGTTAAAATGTACATATACTGTTAAGAGCAGTGATTTTTTTCAAAGGTTGATTTCGAGAGTGCTAATTTTATTGTGAACCACCTATAAACAATGTAACAAAATTCAACCAAACTTTGTATGCTGACAATATCTATTAGAAGCATCATATACAGAACCTCATTTTAAAGCAAAGATAGCACCAAATAAGGAATTGTAAGTTTTTGTGCAATACCCCAGGGATAAATTTACTGATTTCCAACAAATTCTTCCCATGTAAACTTACGTGTTTTAAGTGGCTCAGACACTTATTTTCAAAATGACAACCCTGTAAATATTTTGGATCAGGAAACACTATCATTCAAAACTTTAAGACTGATTACATTCAAGGTTGATGCTCTGAATCCTACCTCTGTAATGCAGTTAATTGCACGCTATATTATGATATAAGGTATTCCAAGTTTGAGTCCCGGGTAAGGCATCCGAGTGTTTGTAATTGTCTCGCTAATGTTGCATGTGTTTCTGTTTTCATCTCTAATGATACTTCAAGGCCTACCTACCATCTAAGCTTTTAAGAACTTCACTAAAAATGATTTGCACCCATGTAGAGGAAAGTAGGTTCATTAATTATAACTTCTTGTTTTCCCTGATGGTGTCAAGAGATGGCTGTCACTGAGAATCCAGTCATTAAACAGAGATCTCATTATGTCTTTGAATGGTTTGTTAACTGTCATATATAATACTTTCAGTTGGGATGTAATCCCACCTGGTATCACCAGGTTTGTCTTTTCCTTCTGCAAAGAAGCCTTCACCTCTGGTGTAACATGACCAAGGTGTGAGTCCAGAACAAGCATCCCCTCTGGACAAGTAATTGCCCCTGGTCTCCTGCACCACACACTATTAATCCAGCCAAGTACAATCAATGATTCAATAAATCCCTTCTCTTGAACTCTAAGGATGACTTTTCCCTTGGCATTGTCTTCCTTTCGAAATAATATTAAGGGAGCTTCCTTCCATCTCCTAACAGTTAGAAATAACTGTCACCTGTTGTTTGTTATTGCCTGTAGACAGCATTCTCACAGACTTTGTCCCAACGTTGTCCACTGTTGTTGACCCTGGCATATCAAAATATACATACTACAGTTTAGTCAACATTTCCTATTTGTGACAGGAGATACAGTAGAACGCCGATTTTGCAAAATGTCCCGGCTAATGACATTTTTTACTCCTTTGTTAAATCTAAATTTACCTATTTTAACACCCCAACACCGACAAGTTGACATGAAAACATGTTTTTTCACGTTAAGACAGTGTTTTGTCATTGATGGTGCAAAATAACACTTTTATTTACATTAAATACTAACGTAATTCACTAGACAGATGTTCTGCAAATGAAATGGTACCCCATAAACTATCTGTGGTCGACAAGCATAAGTTAAAAAATTATGCACCACTTAACTTCTAATGAATGTGAGTCTTCTTAATAAAAATATATTATCACAAGACCATAAACGACCTAATGTTAACTAGAAAAAAAGTTCAAACATTGTGCACCACTTAAATTATGGTGAGCTTGAAATATATTCTCAATGTCTCACTCAGTGCAAAAATTAGTAGATTTATTAACGAAACACAAATTTATTTTAATAAGCAGATGGATGGATATCTTTTTAGCCAGTGTGTAGGCCAACTATCTCACAAAAACTAAATAAAGAAGAACCATTCCTGACCACTGCCAAGTAAATGCAACACCAAACATTTTTGTTAAATTTGTGGCGGTCTGTCTGCTCACTTCCATATACCTCCAAGTAAAAAAATTAACATTTGAATACTCTCCCATTTGAAGGCCTTTCCAACCAACTTTAATTAAAATACTGCTTCATAATCTCAGGGCTCAATGTTAAAGCCTGTCCTAGACAGGTGAATTTTTGCAGACTGGTGCAGAATGAAAGCATCCTGTCCAGCCAGAAGAGCTAAAATTCAAGATTTAAAGTAATATATCTTCATAAATATGCAGGTTTTGTTTTCATTATGAACATTATTTGTTGCCATTTGTTAGTAAACACAGTCACTGAAGACACCATATTTATTGCATGCAATTCAGCCAACATGACAATCACTGCGGAGCAACGGACTGTAAATTTCATAACAAAGCTGTATTCCATTACTTGTGCAGTGTGCTGCAAGAGGAATGTAATTTGTTTCGCCACTTCATTTCAGCGAGCCACATAAGTGACTTGACGATGTTAGTTTCACCTGTTAAATCTCGTGCATCAACTCACAACTGCACCAGGCGTTGAACACAAATATTTATGTTGATGTCACAAATAAGAACGTACACAGTTAGGAAGTCATAAAGTTTATGTATGTGGAATGTGTATTTTATGTAGTTTTCAGTTTGATTAAGCAACGTTATTTTACACAGAGTAGTCTTAAAATACATGTAGTACTTTGCTTGTGTGAGGCTGTGTTGACATTCTGGGTGGTACACAAACCGAACATGGGGACACCTAGCAAGTACTTGGCTGTATATTTGACTGGACTGTTTCCGAACAGAAGCCATCACAGCGTTTATTTCCATGTTAGCCCAGAGCTGTTGTTTGTTTACATCGTATGCACCCTATATGGGCGTTTCAAAATTAATATATTTTACACTCTACAACACACACACTAATTCGTCGCCAGTAGCGATTGGCCGTCATTTATTACGTCAGCGACTAGTAATGTAATTTGGAATGTTTGTTTTATAGCACTATGTGGCGATTTGTTAGCATAGCTTCTAAGCTGATAAAAAAAAAGGTGAAAATTAAATAGCTGGCTTTCAGAATCTCAGCGGAGAAGAAAGAAAAAAGAAAGAAAGAAAAAAAACCCTGTAAAACCTGTGAAAATTATCCAAAACTAGCAACAGTCCGCTTTAGTGAAAGGCTGTTCAAGTTTTCACAAAGAAAATTTGACATCTCGTGCTGTAAGCAACTGCCACAAACAATGTCAAGATTTACAGAACATGTAGATGGCCACACCTGGGAAATCTCAAGCAGAAAAGGCATTGCAGAGCATCAACAAAGAGAGACACTGACAAAGATGCAGATACTTTTCCGCACACCACATGCACTGTCCAAAGATGGGCGGCCTTTCACCGACTTTGTTTGGCAGTGCGCACTTGACAAAAAGAAAGGCATGGACATTAGCAACACATATCTTTCAGACAAAACAGTGTAGGGAATTCATGAGTGCAATAGCTGATGTTGAATGTAAAAACATTAGAAATTAATCTGAAAAGTGCTGATTATTTTCCTGTNACATTAGAAATTAATCTGAAAAGTGCTGATTATTTTCCTGTCATGTGTGATGAGTTAATTGACAGTGCTGCGCTTGAGCAGGTCCTTGTGTATGTAAGGTACGCTGTTCCGGGCGTGATTCATACTGATTGTGCAGCAGTCAGGAATTTTGACAGGCCTAATGCTACTCAAATTTTCAATGTCATTTTGTCAGTTCTGTTCGACTATTGCGGCTATGACAGCGGNTTGACAGGCCTAATGCTACTCAAATTTTCAATGTCATTTTGTCAGTTCTGTTCGACTATTGCGGCTATGACAGCGGGGCTGTGAAAAGACATTTGGTAGGCTTTGCCAGTGATGATGTTGCAGTGATGAGAGGTTTGCGTAATGGTGTGCAGGCTAAACTGAAAGAAACCATCCAACTAAATTTAGTTGCTGTTCATTGTATGACACTGTCTGGAACTTGCTGTAAAATCGGCACTCCTTAAAATACCATTACACTCAAAAATTGACATTTTCTTAAATAAAGTGTACTCATTCTACCATCGTAGTACAGTGCATCACAGTATGCTAAAGTACTCCTGTAAAATAAAATTTTATGCATCTAAACGAGTTGGAGGAACTCTATGGATTCCACACATTAAGTCATCTGTTACAAATGTAATCAGAACAATTCCTGCTCTACATCTGACTGCAACAAATCTACTGCAAGAGTCACCCTCTGATGCATCAACCATCTCAACTTGTAAATTAGTTAAGAACATTTTGGAAAGTTTAGAGCATTTTTTCTGTGACGTGCTCTGTGTACTGACTTACTTGTCACAGTCTTTTCAGTAGACCACTTTGACAGTAGCTGAAACCCATCTAACCATTCAGAAGACTATTTGCAAGCTGCAAAAACTGAAGGTCAGTGAAAGTTTTCATTCCCGTTCTTGGATGAAAACTACTGAACCTGATGAAAGGTGACCCTTTGAAAGTTCCAAGGCAGATATCATTGTTCAGTGTCTCGAGTATCTGCTTGCTGAAAAGGAAACTGAAATCTCTGCATTGCTTGCTGCAACAACAGTTTTTAATTTCNGTGTCTCGAGTATCTGCTTGCTGAAAAGGAAACTGAAATCTCTGCATTGCTTGCTGCAACAACAGTTTTTAATTTGAAAACCTGGCCAGCAAACAATGAACAAGACTTTGGGGATGGGAGTATTTTTAAGCTGATACATTTTTTTCTGACGTTCCCTTGTGGAAAATTATGTGAAATGATTGAGCCTTAATGGACATCTCTGAAAAGTACTGTGTATCAGTATCACTACCCAGTTTGCAAAGTCTCTTGGACAGAAATAACATAGAATAGAGGAATAAATTCGCTAATGTTCTCTCTCTTGTGGATTTTATACTGTCACTACTTGCTCACACTGCAGATTGTGAAAGAGGATTTTCAGTGACGACACGCATCGCTTATGTGGATACAGCTTGATTCAAGCAGCACTGGTGGGTTTGATCCCACTCCTGCCATTGAACTTTGGTTTCGTTGTGCTGAGGAAACACTGGCCATTTCAGCCACTATGCAAGAAGTGTGCTGTTGAACTGCAACATGAGGACGTTACTAATGGTGATTCATCAGGAAGTTCTGATGAACAACATCCATGATACTAACACGGAAGAAAATGTTGACATTTAATTATGCCATTCATTATATTTTGAAACTTACGTGTGCTATTTAAAAACTTGTACATAATTTCTTTAAGATTTTCGGTAGTAAAATTAAGTTAAATATTTTAAGCGAATCGGACAGGTAAGTGTTAAATTTGACCAGTCCGTTGGACAGTCAGCATTGCTCCTTAAAATCTACTCCTGTTCGTAATTACATAAAATAAAGAAATAACATTCAAGCATAAAAACTTGAAATATTTTAACACAAAACAAAATTGTTAAGTNGTGTCTCGAGTATCTGCTTGCTGAAAAGGAAACTGAAATCTCTGCATTGCTTGCTGCAACAACAGTTTTTAATTTCAAAACCTGGCCAGCAAACAATGAACAAGACTTTGGGGATGGGAGTATTTTTAAGCTGATACATTTTTTTCTGACGTTCCCTTGTGGAAAATTATGTGAAATGATTGAGCCTTAATGGACATCTTTGAAAAGTACTGTGTATCAGTATCACTACCCAGTTTGCAAAGTCTCTTGGACAGAAATAACATAGAATAGAGGAATAAATTCGCTAATGTTCTCTCTCTTGTGGATTTTATACTGTCACTACTTGCTCACACTGCAGATTGTGAAAGAGGATTTTCAGTGACGACACGCATCGCTTATGTGGATACAGCTTGATTCAAGCAGCACTGGTGGGTTTGATCCCACTCCTGCCATTGAACTTTGGTTTCGTTGTGCTGAGGAAACACTGGCCATTTCAGCCACTATGCAAGAAGTGTGCTGTTGAACTGCAACATGAGGACGTTACTAATGGTGATTCATCAGGAAGTTCTGATGAACAACATCCATGATACTAACACGGAAGAAAATGTTGACATTTAATTATGCCATTCATTATATTTTGAAACTTACGTGTGCTATTTAAAAACTTGTACATAATTTCTTTAAGATTTTTGGTAGTGAAATTAAGTTAAATATTTTAAGCGAATCGGACAGGTAAGTATTAAATTTTACCAGTCCGTTGGACAGTCAGCATTATTCCTTAAAATCTACTCCTGTTCATAATTACATAAAATAAAGAAATAACATTCAAGCATAAAAACTTGAAATATTTTAACACAAAACAAAATTGTTAAGTNTAATTACATAAAATAAAGAAATAACATTCAAGCATAAAAACTTGAAATATTTTAACACAAAACAAAATTGTTAAGTTATTCAAATAAACAAATACAGTTACTAGTATTTTAGTTGGTTAGATTCCGTCTATATTGTTATGGGGGGCCGCGGTGGTGTAGTGGTCAGACTACTCACCTCCCACTTAAGTGAACCAGGTTTGATTCACGGTGGGGTTGCTCCAGGGCAATGCTGTAGGTCAGTGGGTTTGCTCAGGGTTCTACAGTTTCCCCCGCCCTTGTATTCCGGCACCGCTCCATACTCACCTCGTTTCACCCTCATCGACGCTCAGAACCAGATGTTAAGAGCTGGGCAAACCTCTCTGCTCCACTCCATTATTGTGTCTAAACTCAGAAAACAGAGTCCCCTCAGTTGCACTTATAGCTGGAAACGACTCAAAATAGTTAAATCACACATATTTTTAAGAGATTTAAAAATCAAAAATGAGTTACTTTGAAGTTTGTTTTATTCTTGTTACATAGTGCATCTCCACACCATAACTACATGTAAGTACTTATTGATACTAAACATCAAATATGTTTTAATGTGAAATAAACTGAATAATAGGTATGAAATGGCATTCGCTATGTGGATCTATTACAAAGGACATGACTTTCCTGGCCTTTATTGGAAAAAAAAAAAAAAAAAAAAAAAAAAANAAAAAAGAGAGGGGGGGGGGATAGTAAAGATTTTACCTCCTTACAATCTATTAAAGTGATGTGTTTGCAAACTAAATCTTATTACACTTACAAGTGTTTCAGCTTGTGAAAAGACATACTACAGTATAAGTGACTATAGTAACAATGAGCAAGAACACAAAAAGGTACGCTTTTTACACTAGTACATATACTGATAACCTTGTATTTAAGATGTACTACGTCAGTACATTCAGAAATAATTGCTATTTTAAAAGCGTAACTATAGCCCACACTCAATATGGCACGTTCCACTGTGTATTCAAAGAAAATGTCACAAAAAAATAGCACCACACAAAATCTTGGACATACAACTTACATGCAGGCTGTATCTTTGTCTTCTTGTATGATAACTCCAGCAGTTTCACATCTTGAAAAACTTGACTTACTCGACAGTTTCTGCAAGCAAGAAGACATGTAGTGCTACTACCAAGAATAAAAGTTTTTAAATAAACTTAGTTTTTACATATTCATGACATTGCTTATTATTGCACTATTATCAATACAGCCAATTAAACACAATCCCAACTTTACAACGCAGCTTTTATGTGAAACATTGACGCATCCCGCGTCCCGAAAGATATTGGTTCTTCAGAAGGCACACTCTGGCGAAACTCGCAGGCGGGCTACCGCAATAAATATTAAGGGTTGGGCGAGCGTGCTCGAAGAATGACGCCAGGATCCCGACGCGGAATGAACACGTGCAGAGGGGACGCAAGCTCACACCAGCAGCGGCGTCTCCCCCGAGCCAGCTACCGCAATAAATGATGAGAGCTTTTGGCGAGTGGGCCAGAATAATAGCGACGCGAGATCCGGAGGCAGCGGAAGAAACACGTGCGCGGACCAAGGGACCACCAAGGGTCCCAACACGTGCAGTTCAGAACAATAAACGTCTATGCCAGAAGCGAGGGACGACGCCGGGCCACGTGCGGATAGCCGGAGCGCCGAACACGTGTTTTACGACTCAGGGGACGCGGCGGTCAGCGCGGCCACGTGCAGAGGGGATGCAAGTTCAATATGGCGAACGAGCATACAAAACCACGAGAGAGAGGAAGGAACGGGGCAGTCAGACGTCGTCAAGCGAGGAGTGTGGACCGGAGTCGGGAGAAACGAGTTCGCGAGAATGCATCAAAACGTCAACGTCAGGAGGAACGAGTTCGAGAAGGCGTCGAGACGCCAACGCTGATCAGGAGGACCTGTCGCAGCCCAGACGTCCCAGTCTGCCTACCGAGTGACGAAGCGGTCCAGAGGTCGCCGGCCGAGAGAAGTCCAGCGCCTCGAGTCAGATAAGTAGAGTCATACAGGAAGTGTGAAGAATCTTGCTCCCCACGACGCAAATAGCCGCTTCAAGCCATATGTAGCCTACGTAGAAAAAGGGGAGGGGAGAGTTGTCTCGTGTGTTCATGTAGAAGTGACCCTGTTAAGCATAAATAAAACTGACATATGTTAACTTGCAAAGAAGGTGAATTTATTTGGTAAATTGGACCTAGGGATTGTAACGTCAACACATTCCTACGCCCTAACACTGAGAGCTAGCATCCATTGCTGGCGCCTTACGTCAAGAGCAGAATCAGTACCTACTTATAAACCATAGCATTGGGCAGGTATCAACATGTTATAAGATTACAGTAACCACTACAAACTTGATCGCTGTGCTTACAAGCTGACAGCTGATGATGAGTTACTCTTACTATTGGCACCAGTCCCATCATGTGATGACTCGTATGCCAACACATACATTGTCTTGTTTAGTTAGCCACGAAGCAAGTTTTATTTGAGATGTTTTACTTTGATAGGTATTATATCAGAAGTAACAATTAAGGCCGCCAAGAAACCCCAAATGTTGTAGTGTAATGCACCGCAAAGAACATAACGTATTTGCCAGAGTGTAAGAAGAGAAATCAATATTTTCAATACGGGTAAGCATAGACCGTAGTTGTGTGGGCAGTTAACGTTTTTAGTACAGGTAGTAGTAGTGTGGACTGTAAATATTTTCAGTGCGGGTAGTAGTATGGCCACTGATTTTAGGGAGGGAAGAGTGAGTCATGGTAGTGGTCATACGCATTTCGTCATCATACCGAGAACAAGCCTGTTTCTTTTTTATTCACTGTTCTACGAGACATTAGTGTTAACGAACAAGAAAAGTTTTTTACTACTCTGTTAAAATGTGATTTGTCAGAAAAGAGAGGATTGTGACAAAGTTTTTATTGTTTTCACACCTGAGCAGATTATCAACAGCAGAGGAATTGGAAACATGGACCAACGCATAACAACTTCTCAGCTGTAAAAGAAACCTTGACTAATGTTAGCATTAATTTTGTATGAGCCAAGCATAAAGCAGAAACTTGCTGAGTTTAGTGAGCTCTGCTGAAGCTCTAGGTAAAACAAACAATTAGCTTTGACTCTAATACAAAATTTAAAGCAGATTTATTTACACTATAGAGATTATGGTTTCTAGGAAAAATTATTTTACATAACAAACAAAATACAATCATGACACATTACAAGATTGCAGCGCTACTGTAATGTTTACAATACAACCGACACTGTCATTTATTTACGGTTTGTATTCACGACAGCCATGATTATGGAAATCTGAATGTAATGTATGTTTTCATTTATTTCCTTCGTTGATAAATATATGGTCAATATTGAATGTGTCAACTTTTCATGTGACTTTAGGGAGACCAAAATTTTTGTAGGGCCGTACAAGACAAATAATAATTTTGGAGACCCGAATTTGTGTAAAAATACTAATCTTACACGCTGAAAAATATGGTAATCTAAAATACTGATAAAATACATAAAACCTAACTGTTATAAAAGTTAGCACATAAAGGAAGTGGCATTTTGTAAGCACTAGGAAAGACTCTGAAAAACATTTCACCAACGTGAGTAATTTATTTTGTGCAAAAAAATTTGATTCACGTATAAATATTATATTTTGCATTCAGCATAAATGCACAAATAAATAATATTCAGGAATTTAGCATATAAACACAAAAAGGTTTGGTAGGTTTATTATCAACATTCCTTACATCAAAAAGATAATTTTTCAGTATTCAACTCGCAAAAATAAATCTGAGTACGAATTACATGTTTTGTATTTTTACCCCATGACATTATTGAATATTTGACAAAATCCCACTGCAGCCACAAATACGAATACTTGTTCCATGTGTAAAATGCTATTTATAATTTAAATTAACCGAACATCCATTTTTTATGCAATAAATGACGCACAGTTATGCTCATGTGTTCATCAACATGTTTCTTTAAATTCAGACAAAATTGATTTAACTCTCATGTTGCCTATGATGCTTGAGTGACTTGTCACAAGAATATAACTTCCTGGTAATGACTTTTGGAAAGCTTGGAAGCAGAAAATAGTGAATTTGTGGAAAACTATATTTTTCAAGGATATGTCGCAGATTCCACCAAGGATTAATGGAAATATCAATACAAACACAAGGATAGCTACTTTAAGATGCTTTAGATGTAACAGCAGGTCACCTATATTCATGTCAATCTTCAGTAAGCGAAAATCACAAAATAATTGACAACAGGGAACAGAACTTCACTACTGTATTTGGGCACAGTTACAAGTAACCAATGAATTTTATGAAATCATTATATTAACATTTACATCAATACAGAAAATATGCTGATTAATATTAAATAATATTTATTAAATTACAAAAATTTATTGTGGAAATACATAGTTTCAGGGCTAGGCAATAGCAGTGGTGAAGCGTCCATGGAAGCTAAAAAAATTGGGTTTCCTTTGCTTAAATAAGATACATATATTTAATTTAATTACATGTAAGAACAAAGACCTTTCATGTGCATGTGTGTGAAATACAGTTTTTGTTAATACAGGCTTTATTACGATTCATCGCCTTTAGTTTAACTACAAAATCATATACCATTTATCGACGTACTTAAACGGCGGCCTACAACAGACTGGTGTCTTACTCTACGGACAACAAAATGAACTGAGTGGGCAGTTAGGGAGAACTCAACAGCATAAAGTAGAGTAAAACGTGAACCGCATGCAGTTTAACTGTAGTTGAAAGTGATTTTTCCATATTAACCGAGTTCAAAACCAACTTTCCGACAGTATGTTTATTCCTTAATGGGAGACAGAGTATAAATAGTGTTAATAATAAAAAAAAAAGAAGCAATGTGCATTCCTGTGCGATGTACACCTGCGTATTGTGCCAGATTGTAGAAGGGATGCTGTTCTGTGAAAACAGCTTCCACGCAAGAACCAGGAACTCCAGCGATGCTTCGCGTCCTGGATGTTAAAATAATAATGTAGCAGCGATCTTGGAGAATTACTGTGCGAGTAACAGTATGGGTGTCGTACACAAACTGAAAATATTTCTTTCGATGATACATTAATTCTTAGTAGCAGGCCTATTTCTCCCTCGAATCAACAACAGAAACCCATTTTCATCCACGTACTTATGCAGGTATCACTTGGTTGTGTGGCTACAGGAAATTAATGAAACTTTGTGCTGGCTGCAACATATTATTTTAAAATAATAATTGGTGTGGAATATCATACGGCGTTATGATTTTAAATAATCTACAGAAAGTATAAAAACAATCCAAATTGTCTTTTAAGTTTAAAATTCTCTAAATAGTTTGACAAAACACATTCCTATTGATAGACACACATGTTTTTCGCAAGGCACAAATCCGCGAAACTAATATATATACACTTAAAATCGTGAAATACTTAATTGCCTAGTGAAATCACAAAATAAAAACAGAAAAAATACAAAAAAATTGCATAATGCCCGTATTTCAATGAATTGATAGTTGTAGTTTATTTACAATCGACTGTTAACGACTTTTGATAAACTCCCGTACGTCGAAGGCGAGAGCATCAGTATTGATTGAAATTGCTACAGACGTTAAAATGGTGTGGTGGTAGACTGAGTTGGACGTTTCACACTGTTGTAAAACGTTATTTTAAAATGGTTGCGACGGTTTTCGATAGGGCGGCAGAGTTTGTGAGTGAAGGATTCTATGTCTCTGACAATGTGAAAAAAAATTCTTATGGTGCTGCACATGCTGCAATGTCAGAATAGAAAACTTTACAAGAGTGAATTTGTTATGTCGACAACTCGGGCATTTATGGAAGCAAATATTCCAATTGAAAAATTGAATAACCAGAAACTTCGTCAATGGATAACCAAGTACATCGAAAGTAAATAGAAAATTCTACCATTTATTTTTGTGGGATGTTTGAACCATTTTGTGAATTTGTAAGCAGATAAACCAAACATTACAAATAATTAAGTTTGTTACTTACTCGTGAAATATTATGCAGCTTGATTTTTTTTACAGCAGTTGTTAAAAGAAAGTTTAAGAGATAGTGATTTAACATAACCAAATTTAAATGCAGTAATTAACTACTTGTTTTTAGGTTAGGTACTGGAGCTATTATATTTCTGTAATTCATTAGCAAAATTCTGTTTTACAACACTTTTACTAAAATGCATTTTTGTAAATGGTACCATAGTGCTGACACAAAAGTTTTCATAACTTAAATGGTGCAAATTCTCTTTTAGTCGTTATGAATTATTGTAGGCATATTTCAATGCATTTAAACAATTTCATAAGCACAGAAAAGTTAATCTTAAGGAGAACATGGTTAGATTTACATTATTGCAAAAATTTAATGAAAAATTTACAGTCGCCTACTTTTCTTTTTTAGGTGCTGGAGACTTGCCTTCTGTCAGTAGGATACCCAAAGGCTATGCTCCAGAGATTATTTGTGAGGAGGAACAGAGGTTGAAAGAAGCTGTCAAGGATCAGTGTGTCTCAATCCTATGTGATGAAACGACAGATAGGAAGGGACAGTGTGTGTTCGTAGTTCTTATAAGAGTGCTTGGCTGTGGGGATGAGTCGGTTCAAAAACTTTTTGTTGGAGGTGTGAAAATCCTAACAAATGCCAATGCTACTGAATGCTCACAGGCAATTGTAGGGGTGGTTCAGAAGTTTAAATCACCAATTAGAGTACATTTTGATTTTTGAGAATAACTCTGTTTTGAGAGTAAATATTTTGAAAGTAACAATAACCTTGTGTATTGCAAAACCTATGCATATATAAAAAAAATACACCATTTTTTTGTTTTAAGCCTATTAATTGACTGTCAACAGCAACAAAACATGTAAACAGCCTTATGCAAGCTTACTGTTCAGAATTAAGTATTTATAAAAATATAGTCCAAAATTTTTTTTTGTTTGTTTTTACTGCAACTTGCATGGTTTGTTGTATTGGTCTAGTTACTTTTTGGACACTGTAAAATGAAATAAGTTAAAATTTCCTTTTCGGTTTTATATCCCATAATAAACGGGTAAATTCTACATCCTCTAAAGCATACATGGGAAAATTATACTTCAGTTTTTAATACTTTATATACACGTTCATTTCATACATATTCTCTGCAACGATATCATCATTGTAGTTCCCGTAGTTTAGCAGTCACTTTTTGTCTCCTTTCAGGTCATAATGCATCCCAGTTTCTTTTGTATAAACTTCGTATAGTCCCTAATCCCTCCTGCGGTGCCCTTAGTAAAGATTTGACCCATCTCTTGTTTCAGTGTTCCACTGGTGGCGATCAAAGTTCGTTGTATGCCGCCCTTCAACGGCTTCGTGTGAGGTTTCCTGTCTCTTACCCTTCGGTACTTTTTCATGACCCTCAGGTAGTTTGAGACGTTCTCGCTTGGTTTTTACTTGAGCACGATATTATCTTATTTTGGGAGATTGGTGTCCTGTTAGTTGTCCAAGGTGACCGACCCTCTCCTACCTTGCTATCCCTTGTTTCATGGCCTTTCTTTCCCTCCATGGTTGATGGAACTCTACCCAGAAAAATAGTATTTGTGCTCCCGTCTGGTTTTGTTCCTAGTTCATTTTTCCGGTAGTTATTACAGCATATTTGTCTTTGCTTCTATTTTTCGGTTTTGGCAGTGGGTTTTGCTGTTAGCCACATTACCACGAAAAAAAAGTAACAGTAATAAATAATTGTGAACACAATAGACAAATGTGGAGAAACCTTGATACATCATTCCCTTATCCACATTTATTTTACAGGTTTCCTAGAAACTTTGGGTTATACATGCCAGCCAGCATAAATCTTTTTTCATATATATTTTTAATGGATTTTGTATGAATGTATTTTTTTTTCAGGAATGTTGTTGAGGGCTGTTATCCTGTTAACCAGAATTATGTTCAGCAATGTCATAGCAGTTAACGTATTTATCACGCGCAGGAGTTCGGNATAACCATAATTATGTTCGGCAATGTCATAGCAGTTAACGTATTTATCACGCGCAGGAATTCAGCGGATCCAAATGGGACTGGATATATATTGAGTATGGTAGTTTTTATAAGTTTGTAGGTATCTAAATGTATAATGATTACTTTCTTGCAGATTTTGACATTTTAATATTTCAATTTTTAGCAGTACAAGATTAGGATAAGTTTTATTCCATTGCTCAGTGTCTAATAGGCACACATTTTTTTTTTTTGGCAGTATCAGTACAAATGAGTTGAATAAACTTGAAAACTGTAGGCCACTATAAATTAATATATATATTTTTTAATCTTTTAACTACAATTTTTTTTTTTAAATCCTTTGCACGATGTAAGCTTTGCTTCAACTTAGCTTTGCATTTAAAAAAAGACCTTCGCACATGCCTAATTGTTTGTGTGTTATACTATCTCCAAACAGCAAATGCAGCCAACTTCCAACATAATTTTTTTTAAATTACAAAAACATCTGCGTTTGTAAAACTGTAAAATAACTCACCAATCTGTAAATTTTACAGACAAATCGTAAAATTTGGCAGGTTTGATAATATATATGCATGTATATGTACTTTTTAAGAATACAGTTATACATACATGTATAAATGTACATAAATACACATTTACACGTGTGTGTATAATATATAAAAATAATGTATACCAAATATATTAACTATAAACATATGCGTGTGTATGAAGACATATTTTTTGTGACACAGATACCCTGTGTTGATACCATTCTGAGAGAGAGAGGAAAAAAAATAATTTAGCTGTGAACTGTGGTTACAGAAATGCTTGTAACTGGCACCTCCATTTCTAATGGTAAAATAATCAAAATAAACTAGAGATGGGACATTTGATACTTCGATACCTTGATACCCCTCGATACTGGAATGTATTAAAAGTATAGAATATCGCTGCATGCATTATTCAATGCGCGAAATGTAATATTATAAACACGTGCATGGCTTGGTCCACCATTTTCCCCTATTGTCATGAAGCAGCACCGTTTATTTTCGTTTCGCAGTTTACTAGTTTCGGGAAGACAGTGAAGTGTCGTATTTACTGAATTGATTCTGCAAATTTTTTTTAGTATCAGAGGCAGGATGTGTGTCCAAGGATTGCAACAGAATAAACATGCATTCAGAAGTTGCAAATAGGAATTACGAACAGTATGTCAGTATGTATTGTAAATAACGTACAGTGGAACCGTGTTATAACGAGTATGGCCTATAGTGTCACGTCCGCTATTGCGATGCTTTTTAAATGCACCGTCATTTTCCCTATCATTTGAAAGGCACTTAATTTAATTTAAAATGCAAATCTGTTATTCAAGCCTTTCACTATAGCGTTAGGAACATTCGTAAACTCGTATTTTTTAAATGTTTAAAGACGTCGTATCGCAAGTGACATTCACCCACTTGCCACTCACAAGCCAGCCTTTTGTTAGTCTGTGTCGCATGGCGACACTCGTGTCGGCCGGAGCTAGAGAAGAGGACCTGGCGGGTGTTGTGAGGGATAAGGAAGAGGGTATGATAGGAGAGGGGAGAGGTTCAAATGGGAGTAGAGTTGGTCATGGCCAAGAAGAGGGGTACACTGGTAAAAGGGGGATGTAGAAGGGGGGGGATGGTGGTGGTGATATTCTAGCAGCCTACCGCTCCTTTCATGTTGTGAGGGTAGGAAGACTACGTCGCTTGCAAGGTCATTGCATCGTCACGTGCAAGGCGTGTAAGGGGAAAAGCATGATTGTGTCTTAACAGTTGCTAGACAACGCTACATTGTTTATGATACCGTATTTACTCATGTATAGTGCGCACCATGATTTTTGCAACAAGTACCAGGGATAATAAAAAAAAAAAAAAAAAAAAAAAAATTGCACCAAAAATTTGTGGTACCGGTACCTTAGTATGTAACAAATTATTCTTTTTTTAGATTAATGTGAAGTGATTGTTATAAGTTTGGAAAATACTTTACTTAATGAACTTGCGGCACTAAAAGTCAAAACATTGTGGCGGACTGTAAGATAACGAAGAACAACGTCAACAACTGCGGTGGGCGGCCTTCCTTTGTTTTTGTTTTTACGCAGTGACGTGCTGGTTTTTTTTGCCGTGCTGGAATGTCACCCCTCAAAAAAACGTTGTGTGACCTCTTCTGTTCTCCCCGAGAGGTTGGCTATCCTCTGCCTTACACGGAAACAAAGAAGATTTGGAGGAATTTATTGATCTGCAACATGAATGTGAAAGGGAGTGAAGGGGGAACGTAAACATGTGGAAGCTCTGCTTTGAGGCTAGACAGGAAGAAAAGAGGGGGCGGGGAGGGTTGGCGAGACAGAAGAAGAGGTAGGTGAAAGAGAGAGACAAGGAGTGAAGTAGCGCGCTGATTGGTAAGCAACTAACTCCCTCTTGCAACCGAAAAATTTGGGGGAGGCTCATAATGGAGAAGGAAGCAACGTTGCCGCTGTCAGACATAGATTGTTTGTACTAACTTGTCATTGCATATGCGTAGTTTATGGCATTCTTTAAACACAGGATCTACAAGGGCAAATACAATTTAAAAAAATTACGGGCACCGTACATTTTGTTATAACGTTAACTCGCTACAGCGATAATTTATTTTGCCATTGTCGACTATCGTTAGAACGCGACTCCGCTGTATTTCGAAACAGTGATTAGAATGTTTGAAATATATGTGGCCTAGAAAACCACGATTTCAGCTGTTTTATAGTGTAAAAATAACAAGTCTAGTGAACTAGGCCTATGGAGTATAATGTTGCACGTTTCATTAATTACAAATGAACTGATAAGCATGTAGTTGCAGAATTGGTTTGAGTCAGATAACGCTTGGCAAAAATGAACCACTTTTGAATATTTTTAGATTAAGAATAGGCAATTCATGCAACTGTAAATACAGTTTTGTGAACAGTACATGCTGATAGGAATACAGTAAAGCACCAGTACAACGAACTTCATTACAACGAACATTTCATTGGTACGAACAAACCATTTGGTCCTGCCAAAATGCTATACTTTCACATGTAAATAATTTTCAGTAGTACGAATTATTTGCTAAAAATTTACGGTCGGTTTATAAAACATTCGCTTTAACGAACACCTTTTGTGCTTCACGAATCCAAAAATTACTACTAATATCCGCCCTTTATTATTTCTCGTTGTGCAGATTCCTTTCGTTTCTGATACATGTATAAGAGATTACTCGTAGTGCGTTCTCACGTGTTTAATATTTTTTAAATTTATTTCAATTTGCTTAAAATTTTATTTACGCCAACGCCAACAGGACATCATTAACATCACCAAATCGTTGTATTCCCTAATTAGGCGAGGGGAAATGAAACCCTGCAACGTCCCGGAAAACGGCAGAAATGTTGAAACTCTCCAAATCCACAGTGCTAAGGTATGTTAAAATATGTAGTATTAACCATTGCGTTTGCAAGTTGTGTGTGTTAAGGTCAATTATGTTGGCCAACGAAATGTGTTTACAAGAACATAAAGAAAATTTGTTAACTTGATAACGTCGTCGAACATTGTCTACGTGTCTTTTTAATGTTTTATTTGGGTAATTATTAAGTTTAGGAGGCTTTTCTGTAAAAAATAACAATAATTTCACGGAAAATGGTATATTTCCACTTTACTAATGATGCAGAACACGAACATACGAGGGGCATTAACATCCGACTAATTTCGTAACATGTGCCCACCTAACCTAACAGAACCTAACCCCACGATGGGTGAATCTATATTTTACATTTTTCAACTAACCTAGGATTGTTGGGTTTTACACTAACCCAGGATATTTGGATTTTACACTAACCTAGGATTGTAGGGTTATATAGACTCAAATGTGAGTGTATGAATCACCTAACCAAAAGGTGATATTACAATGTGCAATTAAAAATAAAAACTACTTTGTGTACCCCTGCGAGGGATTCTTCATAAACAACCCAATATATACAGTGGAAATTTATTATAAAGACATCTGACAATGGTAAGGAAAATTGCCTCTATAGTGAGTTTGTTATAGCCAATTAATTTTATACAGGTTATGGAGAGATGGTCCATTTTAAGATTCTGAAGAAACAGCTTGTTTTGTATTTAGAAGTTACATTGCGGCATTAATTGCCATTGTTATAAATCACTAAATAGATTTCAGTCAATATAACTGGAACTTCCCCTACTATTAAACATTTCTGTATCACTTCACTAAACACGAGAGGACATCGTAATCAATGAAATCACAGTCATAATCTTTTAAGAAAACAATTGTGTATTAATGCATTTCCCCAACACCGCTGTTCTACAGCCATTGTCTTTTAGTTATTGTAAATTATCAGTGTCATATTTTTCACTTTCAGTGCTACATAGCCAACCTAATTTGCTTAATTTAAAAAGGACCATAATTCAGTTTCTGGGTCAACTACAGTTACTGATACCAAAAACATACAAGGGTCATCGTCATGGACAATGCACCATATCACAGCACAGAGGTGTGAGCTCCAACCTTTTGTTTTTGAATAAATAAAATGTTTATACTGTTTCAGACATGTTAGATTCTGTGTTAGTCAACACAGGTATCAGGAAAACAGTTACATGTAATATGATAAAAAGTTTAAGAATATCTAGCACAGTAGTTATAGATATTCTTATCACGTTCACATTTTAGAAGTCTCCAATCATACATTTGGTAACCAATAAATACTATGCAACTTACCAACTATTTAAAAGTTTATGTTTTGGAAAGAATTGTGCTTAATTCAAACATTCTATACAACAGACGTACTGTTAGCAACATTCAAGGGTAATACATTTTAATTTGTTGTATCGTGTGGTGATTTCAGCTGGAGAAGTTCCCCAACAGTAGCTGGAGGAAGGATGCCATCATCAATTGGCTGCAGGAGCACATCATTCCGTTTGCTGTATCCTTTTTTTGCAAAATATTTTTGTGTAGTATTAAATTGTAGGGTGATGTTGTTGAGCATTGCTTTATAGCATTATATGTAAAGTAGCAGTCTACATCAGAGAGCAGCTATTGAATCATGTCATTTTTTTGAATAATTGGTTTCTAATTTTTGAAGTGGAGATGGATGTATTCATTTCTTTTTTTTATAGTTGCTGCTGTGTTGAGTTGTTTATGTACTTTTTTGTTTTGATCTATGGTAATTCTGTAGCAAAAGGAATCACTACAATCCATAAGTTATTACCGGTACTTCTAACTAACTAATAAATAAATAAACAGTATTTATAAGTACTGCGGCTTATGCCTTTAGGATGTTTTAACTTAATGCAAACTGGAGATGTTAGGATACACCATTGTCAGCTTCTTTAATTATTGTAAACAGTTCTCTCTAATATTTTGTTTACTGGAGCCATATTTTTTAGTTATGTTTAATTTGTTACCATCATTTCTTTACAAAATCTGTGGCACACTTATTTTGTTCCTCCTCTAAGCATTTGCTTAGCAACATGTTTCAATTTAATTGTTTGAATATTAGACATTAGTGAAACCAATGTCTTTTCGTATTAGTTTTAAGTTAGATTTTTGTTTGGAAAAATATTTTAAGATAGCAACAGAGGTTAACAGCATTAAATTCGGGCCCGGAGCCCAACTAAAACATAAACACAGCGGCCTACCGCCGGCTCAATTATTTGAACAAAGTCTGTCGAGTTGCATTTTTGTTGCAAATCCACTACAAGAGTTATGGGAACTTCGGTTCCTGACCTCGTGACAGCACGGCCATCCGGGGGCTTATGAGAGATTGGCGGTGCCATGTTTATGTTGTTGGATGGTCTCCTTGAATGTTGACACATTTCAGTGCAAAGTATTGTGCCACATCTATAATATGTAATCAAAGTGAAAGTTTTTCTNTTACAGTGCAAAGTATTGTGCCACATCTATAATATGTAATCAAAGTGAAAGTTTTTCTCCCCCACCCAAAATCAAACCTGCATGCACAAACACACGCACGCGCGTGCAAAACATCAAATTTTTAATACTCACATTTTGGGTTTATAGAATGAAATGTTTTTTGCTTGCATCGCATATTCTTTTGTGTGAAATTCTCAAGATTAAAAACTTTACGCTTGTGATGTACGAACATATGTACACACACACAGTGGAATGTAAACAATGTTTGTTAACATTTGGTAGAAGGATACAAAATGAGCTTGAAAGTAGATCTTTAGCAGGGCTCCAAGAAAGTCTTTTCCAGTAGTGAACTGACTATAGCTACCAAATTCACAGCTTGCCTCACAGCCACAGCACACACGAAACGCAAAGCAAGGAACCAAAACAACAGACAGTTGGTCTTTACGGGCGTGCTGATCACGTTACTCAATTATGATTTACAATAAATACATAATTTTCACACAAATAATTATTTAAACATGTACAAAAAAATAAAAAAACACCACCTTACGTAACCATAAATTTAAACACTGCAATCACAACTCTGTGCTAGTACTTAGAACTACTTTTCCTACTTCATTGCCAACTTAACTGGGAGTGTGCATCCCAAGCCTGTGGGTGACACACACAGTAACACGTACGCAGTTGCGAGCAGTGATTTTTTTCAAGGTTGATTTCTAATGTGTTAATTTTATCATGAATCACAATTACCCTACATAGGATTAAACTAATATAATCTACAAACATCCAAAAGTACAATATTTTTCACATGCTAACGACAGCACATTAAAAAAGTGTTACCTTTGCTTAACATTTTTCTCAGTCAGCATGTCGTGCATGGCGATAAATGCCTTCTCGGCATATATCAAACGATCATCCATCCATGCCACATAACCTTTCTTGAACATATGGGCTCTGAATGTTGTAACAAACTGTATCCAGAAGCCTACCGGCTGGTACATGAAAAAACAAAAAGTGTACCTTTGTCAAACCTGCAATCATTATAAAATTCACAGCCAAGCATTATCAGAACATTTATCACTAACACTTGAATATGTTTCCTCATGGCAATTCTGTTTTAGTAATTCAGATGTTATGAGAATGTGGAACAAACGTTGAACACAAAATAATAATATAATAATAATTTGGTTACTGTGACCAGCGCTTGGGTAGTACCATGTCTGACATGTCAAGTGCAGTGTATCATATAGTCCAATTGAGGTTCCTTCAACACTTTTTGAATTAAACCTTTGAAAAATCACCCTATGTATGATGTTTTGGTTGCTTCCCAAATATCTCGCATATCACAAGCGTTATATACTTCTATTAAAAAAGGGTATCTCATTCTTGAAAGTTTTACCTGCATTTTAATTATAAACTATATTTTGTTTATAATTAAAAATGAAGAAAAACAGGGGAAAAATTATATCGAACTGAAAGCGCATGAATGTGGTGCGTTGTCCTTTCAGTGTGATTTTCTAGTCTTAGCTAAGCTTTGCNTTATATCGAACTGAAAGCGCATGAATGTGGTGCGTTGTCCTTTCAGTGTGATTTTCTAGTCTTAGCTAAGCTTTGCTTGCATCCGGAGGAGGAATAGCCGGAAAGTAGAAATTTAGCAAGGCTTCAGAAAAGCTGGACGTAACCACGATTGGNTTGCATCCGGAGGAGGAATAGCCGGAAAGTAGAAATTTAGCAAGGCTTCAGAAAAGCTGGACGTAACCACGATTGGACTATAGAGATAAATTGTGTACACAAAGCCACCTTGGTGGCAACATACGGAGATGTTGGAAATACAATCCATTCAGCTGATCACACAAAAGCTTCACTGGCGAAAAAAAGTTCTACAGTATAAAAAGTTTATGCTATGCAAAATCGTTTGTATATTTACGCTAATATAAATATATGTGTATTTGTAAACATACTGCAGTATTCTAGCAAACACTCATGTGAGTGCACCAAAACTGATGCATGGATGCAGCCTAAGTAAACAACCACATGTAAACTGATAAATACATAAAATTGACAGACAAAGGACTTCTTTTGAATAACGTGCCTCGCAGAAAAGATTTCTTAACATTCTATTGCACCTAATTATATTTCTAACGCCCTGTGCATGTCGCAACAAAACTGTGTCTACAGAAAAAAATTCACTGTCCACAGCCAATTCAGTTACGGTAACATGGTGATCCACTAAATAATCTTAAAGAAAAGGCCAAAAAATTGGTTGTTACTCAAGANCAATTCAGTTACGGTAACATGGTGATCCACTAAATAATCTTAAAGAAAAGGCCAAAAAATTGGTTGTTACTCAAGATTTGTATACATTCAGAGAGGCCACACTAAAATCTGAAGATCCCCAACCTCTAAAACATTTGAATTTCCACACATTATTCAGGTAAACATGTTCACACAGACAAATTAAAAAAGAACTCAAAACATTCAATGTGGTCCCTCACTGCTCAAAATTGACACATCATACTGTGGTCACACCAACACAACAGCACGAGATGCAGAACAATACAGTGCTTTGGGTTGTTGCTTCGTAAAGAGAATATCTTCAAAACTCATTGAGTGTTCTCTACGAGTCTGGATTTTGAGTTACAACTGATTTTTGGCAGTTTCTTTTAGAGTATTTAGAAGTGCACAGTGTTAAAGTAATTAAAAACTGGCTGTGTACAGTGCATTCTTTACCATGGATACAGTCCATTAAGACCATGGGCATAAAAGCAGTGGGGCTGATTGAGGTCCGGACGCCCACTGGGGTTATAAGGACCCCATGGACTCCCGGATCATACTTATACCGGAATTCCTTGTTTACAGTAACTTTCGTACTATATCTTAAATTAGCAGTAGAGTTCAATTGATATCTTCACTTGTACGGTAAAATTGGTCGTATTTTCAAGTCTACATTCAATACGAGACAAACATCACTAGNAATTGATATCTTCACTTGTACGGTAAAATTGGTCGTATTTTCAAGTCTACATTCAATACGAGACAAACATCACTACCCAGGACACGCAAAGGAGCACACTACTATAATATGAGCAGCTGAAACACTTCGCTGCTTATCGACACTGCCACAAGATACGCGGTAGCCACACAGTGCACGGACAACTATTATTTTTAATTCACAATAATTTTCTGTAGAATTTCATTTCGCAATAATAATGTAAATGTTACTAGGTGTACCAAATTTTTTTTTCTTGAGTTAAATTAGTTAACTAGCCCAATATATTTAAATGTTGACACTTTTGAAACAAATTTACAAGATGTAACTGAATCATAATACAGTACTTTTTGTGTGTATCATGAAGGATTAGACANACTTTTGAAACAAATTTACAAGATGTAACTGAATCATAATACAGTACTTTTTGTGTGTATCATGAAGGATTAGACATAATAAGTTATTTAGTAATTCCTTAAAGCTAACTCATAGTAAAAGTACCTACAGCATAACATTAACAATCTTTTTTAATAAATACACTTATATTGTGTATTCTATAAAAAAAAATCCAAGACCTCTTTTTCTTTAGTGTGGGTGTAGAACCTGCAGAGGCGTGGTACAGAAGAGATAGCACCCCCTCCCCTCCCTTACCCAGTTGAAAAATATGCTTTCTATGCCCTTGATTGGGACAATATATTTTTGACAAGGTACACAATCTCAAAAAAGTTGTCACTTTTATTTGTACTGACATATGGTTGCTGGCTAACTAAAATAAGGTTTACATTTTGCTCCTACACACTCATTTTCCTTGTTATTGATGTTGAGGTCACACAAATACAGCTCAGGGCCACCTACAGGACAGACAGACTACACCAAACATGGTTTAAGTCACTAACTTAGTGCAATTGGACCTGTGTAGTCACAGACAGTGGTTATGAGTAAATATCCTTGACAGCACAGGCTGTGAAACATTAGAGCAGCAATGAATACTTCATTGAAGAGACAGTGAGTGACACACTGGACCTGTGATGGGAAAGCTCCATTAAAAAGAGAGTATCAAGAACGGTGAGAAAACAATTAATATCCAAAATCACAAACCTCTGTCAATATAGTNCTCCATTAAAAAGAGAGTATCAAGAACGGTGAGAAAACAATTAATATCCAAAATCACAAACCTCTGTCAATATAGAGTTAGCTTTAAAAATATTGTTACAAAGTAAAAATAATGGAAAAAGCTCATTTTTTTTTAATTTTTTTTGGTTAGGATCTAATCTTCTTCTAGTCTGGCCTAGACTTTGATAGCAGTATTCTATTATTTTTTTTGTTAAAATTTCTGTTGGATAGGTTGGCTTCTCTTTTTTATTTGGATTTCAGGGTAAAGTTGATCAGGCAGGGTGGGTTTCTGATTTTTGGTGGGAAGTTTCATTTCTATGTTTCTCTTGTCTGTGCTCTGGAAAGAGGATTCTTTTGGCCAGTGCAAAATTTTTGTTGGTGGTTAGTCACAGTTTTGCAGCTGTTTTTTTGCAGTTCTCATATTTGTAATTTCCCCCCCTCTTTTCTTAAAATTTCCATCCAAATCCCTGAACACTGCATCAAGTGTGATTTCCTGTTCCATCCTTTACACCCCCCCGGAACGTGTTGGTTGTGCTGATTGATTTCCGTCATGCAGTCGGACTGCGAGAAAATGCGTTTGTGACAATTTTTGAAAGCTAGGAGCTTGAAGGTAGTGGAGGGGTGAAGAGTGAGTTTTGTACTGAAGTGAACTGAGAAGTTTGAGTGTCCAGAGGGGAAAAGGAAAAGAGGAGATTAGCGGTGCTGGTGCGTCAATCAATAAAGGTGACTGGGAGAACGGCATGCTGCTATTGGCTGGCGAGGTGGCCTGATGTGGGAAGAGTGTGAACATACGCTGAAGTATAAGGGAGACGGAGATAGTTGTTGTTGGGCAGTGGAGAGACCGTACAGTTTGGAGGGACAGTGGGAAGTGATCATCAAGATTAGTCTATAAGTTGACGCTACTCCCCACCTGTGTGATACAGGGTGGTTCATAGGATCAGAGTATTTTTACCAGGCACAGACTATAAGGTGCCTTGAATGTTTAATAAGGTGAATAATAATATCATCACGTCTTGGTTTTACAGGTTTATTTGACTGGGAATTCATACACACATTCCCGGCAATGCAACTACTTTTCCGGGAATCTACTCATACTTTCTCGGCACAAAGTGCCGAGAATTAACTCATACATTACTGACCCTGCGAGTTCTGGGCCTGAAGGGCTGATTAGAGTGTTCTGGCTTCGTTTCCGACGGCTTGGGGGACACTAGGCGACATGACACGTCCCTGAGTGGCGACGTTTGTACTTATCTGTATTTGTTACTGGGTTGTTTTTCCGGCGGTAGTTTGAGGTACGGTGAGTTGGGTGGCCCTTTTAAAGGCCCTTGGACTGGCTGTCTTTGGCGTGCTGCAATCAGCTGGCTTCCTCCTTCGGCGTTGGTTGACTGACTCCCTCGTCCCAGCAAGGGACCCCTCGCAGGCCGCCATCCAACTTCTGCCTTCTCGGCGGTGGGCTGCACTGGACTCAGCTTCCTTTCGGTGTGTCGCTCCTCGCTGACGCTCACCACTCGACTCCCGTTCTTGGCGTAGGGTTGTAACTTGACGGATTATCTCCCTACCACGTCCCGGCGAGGGAACCTTGGCGAGCCCCCACCCTGGCATCTGCCTCTCGGCGCGGGGTTGCACTGGACTACTCCTACTCGACGTGGTGCTCCTTGTTGAAGCTCGCCCCTCAGCCGCTGCCTTCCGGCGCGGGGTTATAACTGACTCGGCTGATTTCCACGATCCAACTCCCTGTGCGTCCCGGTATGGCGCTTCAGAGCGCCGCGTTCTAACTCCCTACATTATTGACTCTGCCGGGGTCCGAACCCCAGCCGCGACTGGCTCAACCAACTGCCTTGCGTCTCTCAGCGTGACAACTGACTGACGTGATGCAACTCCAGATTCAACTGACTGACTAACGTGACTAACCCCCTTCATGTCCCGCAAATTGGCTTTTGTACTCTCTGCACTCCTCCTTAGAACCATGCACATGCCGTTATTTGTTAGGGGAAGGGGGGTGGAAGGCGCCAAACAAAGATTCAATTTCCTCCACATGCCAGGACTTATTGCTGGAGGGGGAGAGGTGCCCCTGCAGCCCTTAGCTTACATCGGTATTTTCGCGGCGCTTGTCAAGTTCTCCTGCGCTTTGCTAGGGAAGGGTGGGGACTCATGGCACTGCTGCCATGCTCTGTCAGCCTTTTTGCTGGTGTATCTCACCTTTAGCAGGTGTTTTAATTCCCTCGTGGGCAGAAATCGCTAGCCTATCTTGGCATTTCTTTGGCGTGTCCAAGTTTCACGCGGTTTTGTTCGGAGTGGTGGG
>NQII01001308.1:389969-411245 GCA_002778355.1 Clitarchus hookeri
GGGGTTGTGACAGCAGCGCTTCTAATACTTACAATATGCATCACGCGTCAAAGTATTGATTTATTATTTCTCTCTTTGTATTAGGAGCCTTTTCCCTTTTCTAGTGAAAATGGGAAAATTACTAGGGTAGTAGGATCAGTCAGTGTTGGGTAGTCGGAGAGTAAGGATGGTTGAACGGGAGGCAGTGCCGTTAAGATGACAAGTAAGGGCTAGGCCCTATAGTATAGCAGGGCATCAAGGACTTCAGCATTATGATGACCATTTAAAATCCACCATCTGTCATTTTAGCTTGATCATGTAATCAGTTTAACTTTTGTTTTAAATAATTATAATTTTTATTTTTGAATAGCAGTTTCTGAAATTCATTGCTTTTATTTTATTTTGATGAATCTCTTCACAGAATTTTCAATTGTTCTGATGTTGGGAATTTTGTGTAACTACATAAAGATAACGTAACTTTTCTTTCTTATTCTTAGTTTTTGTGTGAATTTGGGAAAGTTGAAAGATTGAATTTCTATTTAAAAGGTTATTTGCTTGGTAAGAGTTCCTTTTGCTTGCTTGAATTGAGAGTATTACAATTACACTGAACTAAAAAGCGCAGAGGCAGAGATCTCAATCCTTTTAATTTAATTATGTCATTTTTTGTTTTGTTATTTGCAGAAGCCTATTAACCAACTTTGGTGGGGAGCATTAAGTTGTAATAGTTTGAAGTTTCAAAATGGCCCTAAACGCATGTGTTGTATTCCTGTAGCAGTGAATATAGCTTGCTACAGAAATCTGAGGTGTTAATTTTATTGTTTCAATCTTCTTCAATGTCTTCTGGATGCCGTCATCGTCTTCGTTCAGCATCACTGCCTGAACCGGACGTCAGGGTGCAGCCCAGTCTTGCTGACTCCACCTCCAGTGCTCAGACCAGGACATCCTGCATGTTGTGCAGTGCAGACAGACATACTATTGCCATACCTCCGTGTTGGCGATGGCATCAATGAAGAAGCGGACTGTGATGATGTCGTGTGCCTCCTTGGGGCACACTTCCAAAAATAGGCATGACAACTGCACAATGTCCTGCCATATCTACTGTAGTGGCTCTTCTGGTCGCTGGGTGCGGCTTCGCAGCTGGGCATGGTAGGCATGTCGCAGGTATCGGTCACCGAAACTTAACTCCAAGGCAGACACCAGTGTGGGGTACTCTACTCGACGTCACTCTAGTAGAGATTGTAGTATGCTAAGTGCGGGGCCTCTTAGTACAGCCGCGAGGTAGGAAGCCAGCTGTTCATCTGACCAGCCATTCAAGGTGGCGACTATTTCAAAACGCTGTTGGTACTCCCGCCATGAAGTCTGGCAATCATTAGGGGTGGGGTTAATTGAGGTCCTCTTTCCCACCCCTGGCTGCACGACACACATGCTGCAAAGTTGCTGATTATCCTCAGAGGTCACTGCGTTGGTTAAGGCTTGAACTGCCTCTTCAATTTTCTCGGCTGCAGATGTAGTGAGGGTAGAATTCCGCTGCTGAAGAAATTCCTGCCATTCCTTCTTCATTGCATATATTTCCCCTTTCACTTCATTGTCGACACTGTCCATCCTGTTGTTTACAATGTTCACCATTTCATTTACACTGTCAATTTTCTCGCCCACACAGTCAATTTTCATGTTCACTAACTCGTTAATGCCTTCAATTTTCCTATCTACTCGTTCTCTTTTCTTGTCTACACTTCCATTTACAGAGCCTATTTACTAAATCACTTACATTTGTTATCTGGCTATTTGCATTCTCATTTACACTTACAATTACTAAACTAATTTGGTTATTTACATTTTCATAAACACTTCCTTTTACATTTGATCTGGAAGGTTCACCGTACCCAGAGCCATGCTGAGAGAAACTAGGGCAGTATCCCACAAGAAAATTTTTTCAGATAAACGCAAAAATTCAAACTGTTGAAGGTCAGGAGCGTACCAGCCAGAAATGATTTATCGTGGCGGCAAGTTTTCGTAACAAGATACGCGCGTATTGGATAATCGCTCGCCTTTCCAAACACTCCTTGTGATTCGCCACTACCATCATATAGCTACTGTGTCCTTCACTTCCACTCGCTCGCAGAGGACAAAGCAAGCAGGTAACAATAATATAAATGATTGTGTAAATTTGTCAATATTTGGAGGAAAATCATAACAGGAAAATTTTATTACTTGCCCATTTTATTCTCCAATTGTGAGACTGTTTTCCCAAATATTACCTCACAGCACCACACCTTTGTTGTTTATGTGTAGGATCATATGTTACTTCTTGAACTGCAACCAGTTCTAGAAGTTTTGCATCCTTGTCTTTGCAAAAACTCATTATTTCACGAAATAGTCTGCAAATCACTCAACGCATACGATTACTGCAGGCTACTATCCTAACCATAGTCATTGCAGCAGTTAAATGCAATCTCTAGCATTCGTCGCACTAACAAAACCAGTTACAATGGATTCCGTTTAAGATGTCATGGTAATGATATGTAGAGCTGCTGCACGGAGCCATAGCATGTGACGAACGCACAAATGAAACCTACCTTTAGGGACTGATAAGCCTACAAAAATGTCACAAAGAAATTTTTTAATTTACAACAAATGTAAAACAGTCCACAAATAATGACAGTCATCAAACTCCATTATAGAAAAAACTGTATTAATTTCCTTAATTTTGTACCTCATTTAATTTACAAAAGAAAAATTTGATACTTGTTAGACAGTAGTAACATCCACAGTTAATGAAAGCTGTCACCTTGACAGTATGCAGTCAGCCACGTAGTTTTTCAAGAAAACTGCTCATGTAACTTATGGACAGATTTACAATCTGGACGTCAATTTTTTTCTTTAGAATTTTTACATAATACACTGCCACGAGCAATACAGTCCCTTTAGCACCAAATACGTATTTGATATAAATGCTGACATCAATCACTTTATTGATGCTGAAGAAGACATAATAGAGACGGAAATTACTGAATTTTTGTGTCGCCCCAAGCTGCAAACATGCTACTCCAAGCGGTGATCAGTTGTGGTACAGGCCGATGTAAATGTTTTCAGCACAGATTTCTTGCAAAAGTCATGGCTGAGGATGTCCAACCAATGTGAACTTTCTTGTTGGATGTAAGATAGAGAAAGCACTGCTGAACTGTCAAGGTATTAATTACTTTGTGCAAACATTTGGCAAACCTTGTTTTTTTTTTAAGTGATGAGGCTGCATGAAAAGTCATAATTTCAAACAACTTGCGAACGTCCATGCATAAAAACTGCTACAGGCAGATGCACTGTTCTGCCCTTATAATAAGTTAAAGCATTTCTTCTTAAAATTTTCATTGGCTCATCAGTCTCTAAGTGTTAACCATTTCTGATCTGCTTCAGTCGTACTATATTGTGCATTGGCATTAAGTGTGTTGCTTACCAGTTGGATATTCCCACCTTTAGTTCTAAAATTGATGCTCAAATTTCTTGAAAATAAAAAGGTTTAAGTTAGTGACATTAAACCACCTCTTTTGTTGGTCTCAACATGCAATTAATAACCTTTCTTTAAGACCCAATTATGCTTCATCGTCACAAAAAGTCAGTGCAAAGTAAAGTGGAAAACATTATAATTCTAATGAAATAATACAGCAAAGATAGGTTTTACTGTGTTTTCATGTATTTGTCCAGTTATATATTTTCATGCAGACCCTATTGTTCAACCTTAAATAATTTTACTAATATGTACTTAGAATGAAATGGTGGCTCAGGACCAACTTCTACGGCATCTAACGACGTTAGAAGTCACTTTAGACTATATTTCATAAACATTTTACCTTTTTTTGTTGTAATAAACTTAAAACCAATGTTTATCAAATTCAAAAATACCAATATATCTGTGTGCGCACATGTGTATATGGTGTAAACGAAATAATGCAATTGCAGTAGAATACATTTCTGTTTTTGTAAAAGCAATTTTGTTTTATTTCCCAATGTTTTGTTTTATCAAATATTGGTTATGTTAACATACTATATAAAAATACTACTACTTAACGTATGGTGAATGAAAGATTGTAATTGGTATCAAACTAATATTGGGCCCCCTGAAAACAAGATTTCTGTATACGTCCCAGACACTATGTCTAGGCAGTTGGCATCAGCCAGCCACTGTATGCAGGATGTGCAACGGCATCAATTTCGACGCGATGCTTATCTACATCCTGCAATGTGCAGTTCTCAAACAAAAATTGGAAGATACATTCGAAGGGAAATGAGTGCGTTGCGCTCACTACCTATAAGAAACTGTTGGCATGCCTTAAATCACTGTTTCTGGGATTTATTCTCCTGCTGGTGCTAGAACTCTGGCTCGGCGCATAATGTTTGACTATGTTTGAACAATATTTTCAAGTGTGAGGGGGCTACATTTGAGTATAATTTACAGAGGATCATAGTAATTAAATACAAAGTAACAACTACAACTGCAATCTATCACGAAGTTAGGTTAGTTCAGTTAGGTCTTCTGCATTTGACATGGTTAGGTACCAGCAGTACACGAGCCCTTCAATTCCCATGCTAACATATAATACAACACAATACAATTCACTATACTGAATACAATTTTCACACTAAAACTACTATGTACAGCTTATTAAACTGATTAACCCAATACCAATGATGTTATTCACCCATTTTAAGTGGCAAATACACCTCCTTGGTGACGTATTACTAATAACTCGCATACAGGATACATTTAACTTCTATTGTTACAAGTCTAAACTCCACAAACACTCGTATTTGCTCACAATAATTAAATTTAACACTTTACACCGTAAACATCTGGAAGAAACAAGAATTTAAGCAGCACAAACCGCACTCACAAAACCACCTTTGACAACAACTGGAAAATAACAGTAAACGCATTGGAATCACTGCAGCAATTGCAGATTTCTGCTTAAAATTGTTAAAATCAGTACTAAATGAACAAACTATTTTTATTTTCTATTGTCTATGTCACTACGCCATTGTAAGATGAATATACCATGGCGGTACATGTAAACAAAAGCCTCAGAACACCTCGTATGATTTAATATTTTTTATACCATTTCCACGGGATGAATTACAACCCCCCGCTAAATTTCAACATGGTAGGCCTTGCAGAAATGAAATATACAGTTTCTTTCTGAAAAGAACTGATTCTCAATAACTACCTTCTCAAGAAAGCTAAGTGCCCCACTTGTTGCCCAATACATGTGGGTATTAAAAATGCATGCATAAATTCAACGATAAAGCACTATAATAATTATTAGATTCTGGTTTATTCAAAACTTACCTGTGTATCGATCATTATATACACATACTTAGAATTTTTCCAGAACATTCCATGGTCACTTTCAACAGCCGGGCTATCAAACATGTTTTCGTCATCTTCTCGCAGTAAGAGTCTCTTCATGCTGGAAAGAATGACAACACTGTGATGTCACAAATACCAAATATGTCAAAGTATAATAGTCGAACTTGATACTCAAGTTAACATCACCTGGTGAGAAACACAAATGTGTGAAAAAGACAAATCCTAAACAGTAACTAAGTAATTTGAAGTTTGCAGGTTATGGCAAAGGATTATTATATTTGCAACAAGATTTCTTTACACGGTATGTGTAATTTAATTGTACTGTTTTAATTTTTATTGCTGAATACTTTTTGCTTGAATTATCGAGGCAAAAAAAATGTTTGGAACTCCTAAAAGTATTATTGGTACATACTGCTATACAGTTGTACCAATAATTATTACATTCCGAGTAGTATTTATTTTTGTGATTAATTTTAAAGGAATTACTATTTTGTTTTATTAATTTCATAATTTACTCTTGTGTATTTTTATGTTCTAAATTGCAATGTAGGGGTTTGACGACAATAACATAATACAAGTGTAGTTCATGATATCTTGTTTGCACGAAAGTGTGTCGCTAACTTATGCTTTTTTTTTCGTCTTTTACAGGCATTATATACAAGATCTTAGGCTTGGATGGGCGTCTTTGCTGACAATTTAAATGATTTTGCAGCACTAAAACTTCAAGTTTGCTGTGCCATCCTAACTAGGGCCAGATAGGAATTAGTTTTCATCATCAGAGGATGTTATAATAGGAAGGAATAGGAAAGGGCGAGGCATGAAAATACGAGGCCCTAGTGCCTGTTAGTTAAATTCTGAGTATATTTTTAAGATATGGTAAAGACATCTTGATAGTGGGTGCCACCATAGCTGACATCACCTAGGTAATATGTCTGCATTACGTGGCCAGCAATGGTAAAGCACACGTATGTGTTCATCTATGCCTAACTATTTTCTTTTGACATATTTTAAACTCTTAATATACAGATAGCTTGATTTATGACCCAGCGACACGTTCGAGTTTACAAATGCCCGCTATGCCGGAATGAATTAATAAAAAATTGGCACAACTTTTCCATTGGCAAAATTAGTAAATTTTAAACATTTCTGTAAGCAATAAAACTTGTTTAAAATCTCTATGTGACCAACTTTAAAATTTCTTTATTGGTTTTCCTTGTGTAAGTCAATATTGCAATGTAGGTGTAGGTATATTCTAAAGCATGTAATTAAGTTTCAAATAAAATAAATTTTCAAATAAGGGCAGCAAATCATTTTTTCTATGCAATAAAATCCATCAGCACTACTATCATGTTACTTGCCTCAAATAAAATTAACTTCCTGTAGCCTGTGTGTGTATTAATGTGTTGTTTTAGCATCAGTAGAGTTGAGACAGTATTTGGAGTCTAACCTCAGGGTGTATGCTTTCTTTGATTAACTCCTGTCTTTTGGGTTCAGTGAGTTTTCCGGCTGTTATACTGTACACAATGGTAGCTATTTGAACACTTGATTCTTTTTGGTTGTGTTATTTGGAATGTATTTACGATCTTGGCTTCTGGGTAGTACCCGCGCCGCGCCGCGCCACTGTCGTTTTGGAAGACATTGCAGCCTCCATCTTCAGGGCAAAGTAGTTATTCAGCTACTTCACCCTGAAGATGGAGGCTGCAACGTTATGCAAAACATCAAGAGGGAAAACCACATTGACGCGGCTAACCACCCAGTAGCCTAGATCTTGCAGACAACAGCCGCAAAAGCCTGCGAACTTCATCAATGGAACGTAATTAGTTTGTCTGCAGTTGATTCTGTATTTGATACATAATTATTCACATAAAGAACACATTATCACATAACTTACTAAAACTATCACCAGATGAACATGAATACTGGTAGTTCTACACATACAACAAATTAAGTGGAACAATATAAAGTCATCACAATCTGAACAGCAAACTGTTAAACATTGTTAAATTCATCACCAAGAGAGAAGGGGATGGAGGGGGGAGGAATTGTACAAAAGCCAGTCATGATTGACAATATATATATATATATATATATATATATATAAAGAGAGAGAGAGAGAGAGAGAGAGATAGATAGATAGATAGATAGATAGATACAAAAATTACCAAATGTTGACTTATTATCCAACATCAAGGAAATCAAATCAATGTTACATAAAAGTGTTTGTACACACATTGAATAGTAGAATACCACTTATTTTTTGTATTCCAAACTCCCAGGAAAAATACATGCATATCTAGAGCTGTGAGATACTCATGTATCCAAACTTTTGGGAATTCACAATAGGCCGGACAGACTACCACCTCATCAACACAGCCCAACTTCTATACTTCGCAATAAAGAACGAGAGAAGGTTGAGGTGTGTCCTACAGTTTCCACCCCGTGACATGCGACAAAGGAGAAAGGACTGGACTTTGTGCTCATCAATGCTTTTTGATTTGGCACCAGAAAAAAACCTTTTATTAACTTCATAATTAAAACAAGTTTCCATATTTGCAATATGATATTACAGAAAGACGTATTTAATATTTGGGTTGAAATTCAAAACAGAATTTTCCATGATGAGCACAAATAGTTAGTTTCTATAATCTGTAGAAAAATACAATTTTCAGCACAGTCATATAAGTATCTTTGCAACTGTGTACATTTTATAGTAAGTCCATGCTATTAAACCCGGCACAGAACTTCTTGGCCGTTCAAGGTCAGTCGATCTGCTGTGCTGCTGCCTAGTTTGCTGTGTTACAGTGGCCACAGCAAGTCAAGGAAATTATTTATCAGATATTCTNATCTGCTGTGCTGCTGCCTAGTTTGCTGTGTTACAGTGGCCACAGCAAGTCAAGGAAATTATTTATCAGATATTCTCAAAAAATTGTAACAGATTTTATTAAAATTAAGTTACTTTTTACAAGAGGCTTAATGTTGAACAAGTAGGTGAAAATCCTAAGTCTGTACCTTAGTCCATTCTGTTTTACATTATTAAAGAATGCGGATGACAGCTGACATAAACTCACGACTATTTTTCAGAAGAAAGGATATTGTTCTTTCTTTGCCGGAGATTCCATTTTCGTAGGTATAACTAAATGTACCCACCCTGCACCTTGCTTTGAAACCAGACGATAACAAAGTCAAACTTGTGCTTATTTGACAAAAGATAAATGTGTAGCACAGCTGCCTTACTCCATCCAGTGTTTGTGCCTGCTCTATTCTGCGGCCACAGTTCCTACTGCGATTGTCTTTGAACAATTCTTACAGTTTTTCATATATTTGTGTTTGAAGATTTTGTTGAAATTACAGGGCTAAGTAAACTTTGTGCTAACATGAGAACTTGCAAAAGGGCAGTGGTACAAAAGCAAGGTCAATAACCTTTAATAAGAATGTTTTTTTACTCACTACATTATTAAATAAAGAAAGTTTGCAAAAGCGTGAATTTAAAACAAAAGTAACACTAACAAGAAGAGCGTGTGATGTCTGTGAACTTAACAGTGCGGCAGATATACACGAAATAAGAGAGCAGCATTACATCTACGTAAAAATAAATATTTGCGTCGCCTAGGAAAAAAAGTTTGCCCCAGGAAACAAGTAACGAATTTTGACAACTTTAACAAAGATTATCTTCTGAGAACGTAGTTAGAATTATAAGATAAGGGAAATTAGGGGCAAAAAAAATTATGGCACACACGAGTGAGAAAATATGCATTACATAAAATTTTAACAAGTTCTATGGCAAAACTATTAAAAAGTGTCAGATTTTGTTATAAGAAATCAAATGACAGGCGNATAAAATTTTAACAAGTTCTATGGCAAAACTATTAAAAAGTGTCAGATTTTGTTATAAGAAATCAAATGACAGGCGCAATTTTCTAATGGAAAACAAGCTACAGCAACAAAGATGAATTATTTTTTCTATGCTACACGCAATTGTAGGTAGGCTAAATGAAAACTATTACAAATACATTTAATATATGCTGCTAATCTGTAAATTTAACTGTCAAAACATGTTCACTAAGAACGTATACATTAAGTAGGAGGTCTGCTCAAGCAGTTTCTCAACGGATATAAATCCCCAAATGTATCATGCATGTGCTCTATCAATTTCTCTTTCTGCATATTGAAATGTTCCTCTTTATGTATAGAATTATAACTGGGTCCATGTGAAATCATCAAGGGACTGAAGATAAAACATTTGTGATTTTGATAGAAGTTTGTTCCTATGTTACCCTATCCTCAAGGTAACGGAAAAACATTCGTTTAGATTTTTAGCTACATGATGGCAGCCATTTTTCACACATATTGCAAGCAAATTTTACATATTTAGTAGGTTTATGCAACTAGCCGTAACTGTTTTAATAAGTCACCTATTGTGGAGTATTTAGTGTCATTTAAAAGCTTAAGATAACATTTCGCTGTATATTTATTTTATATATAAATTTTTTTGTCAAGATGACGGGCATCTGCTTTTAGCATTCAGAATGACTGTTTTATCCCACCCTGCTTCACCAAAGTTCCATTTAGAGATATGATGTTTTGTGTGCCTAGTGTCTACCTGTAGAACAGTGTGCAACATCAAAGTTATCTGGATTGAAGACTTCCTTCTTAGAAAAAAAATGTCTGCAACTTGGGAAAAAATTAAANTGCAACATCAAAGTTATCTGGATTGAAGACTTCCTTCTTAGAAAAAAAATGTCTGCAACTTGGGAAAAAATTAAATTTTGCTGTTTTCGAAGCCAAAAAAAGTTATGTGGGGGACAAAGTAAAAATTTGAGTTTTTTTTATGAAAGATACTTTTGATGACTAGCTATAGGGCACAAGTTGTCCCATTCTGTTATTTTCACCCATGTTGAGTACACAAACCTTCAAGGGGGAAGAAGAAAAAGAATAAAAAAACCCCACTAATTTTAATTTTTCTGTTGTGCATTATATCATCCCACTTCACTTTGAATGTCATTAACATTAGGGTGACCAGGGGTACTAAGTGTTAATACACTGCTTGGGCAGTGCACTGTAAAAAAATTGAAATATTCATAATTTTGCAACTACATAAATAAGTGTTTATCTAGTGTACTGTAATTTGAAAACTAAAGACAGTTTAACTTAAGAAAAGCCAAAGGCAAAATTTACGAGATGTTATTACATGTAATGGTAACCACTCTGTAATGACGGTGACTGGTGGATTGGAATTGTTACAGGCAAAGAAACTGTGGGGGGGACAAGAAGAGTACAAGGTCATATTTTTTTAGAAGGCCCAAGCGCTTACTTTAAGCTTACAAAGGAATTGGTATGGTTGAAAGTGAATATTTTAAAAATGTTGTCTCCACTTGATGTATTAACTTACAATGGAAAAACACACAACATAAGCAACAAACTCAGTGAAATGTTATCAGTGATTTACGTAGAGAGAATGGCACATACCATAGGACACTCACTGTTACTTCACACTTTTCTGAAGCCTTGCTAAAATTCTACTTTTCGTTACTGATCATGTATCCTTCCGCTACATGTAAGCATAAACATTGCCATGTGACATCTACGTTCAACTGTCAAATGCTTAGTTTACTTTTTTCAAAGAATTATGTCATATTTCAAAAACTATTTCATATGAATGTTCACAATTTAGACCTATAACCATATTTAGGTCAGCTTCATGACTTTTTAAGAATGTCTGTATTGACAATAATTCTTACGGTTATTATTTTACATTGTTAACCTATTTGCTATACACGACATAGCACATTACACGTTAATATTTTGCCGCGACTTTGCTTAACGCTGTTAGAACTGCGGGGGGAAAAAACGGTAGTATTTAACCCCTTGTTATTGATATGTGTTGGGATATTTTGTTAAAAGGACGGTCTCAGTTGGAATAAATATTAAAACGAAGGAACAACCAGTCCAACCAAAAGACACAGTAAATTCAAGCATGCAACTCGTGTCGCTAATGGCATGCAGCAGCGGAAGAAAGAAAGAAAAAAACCCGATGAACATGCACACAAATAGGCCAACTTAAACTTTTATTCTGCTCATATTTCTATGCGTTGGTACGTACTGTTNTTGTCCCATTCTGTTATTTTCACCCATGTTGAGTACACAAACCTTCAAGGGGGAAGAAGAAAAAGAATAAAAAAAACCCACTAATTTTAATTTTTCTGTTGTGCATTATATTATCCCACTTCACTTTGAATGTCATTAACATTAGGGTGACCAGGGGTACTAAGTGTTAATACACTGCTTGGGCAGTGCACTGTAAAAAAATTGAAATATTCATAATTTTGCAACTACATAAATAAGTGTTTATCTAGTGTACTGTAATTTGAAAACTAAAGACAGTTTAACTTAAGAAAAGCCAAAGGCAAAATTTACGAGATGTTATTACATGTAATGGTAACCACTCTGTAATGACGGTGACTGGTGGATTGGAATTGTTACAGGCAAAGAAACTGTGGGGGGGACAAGAAGAGTACAAGGTCATATTTTTTTAGAAGGCCCAAGCGCTTACTTTAAGCTTACAAAGGAATTGGTATGGTTGAAAGTGAATATTTTAAAAATGTTGTCTCCACTTGATGTATTAACTTACAATGGAAAAACACACAACATAAGCAACAAACTCAGTGAAATGTTATCAGTGATTTTCATAGAGAGAATGGCACATACCATAGGCCACTCACTGTTACTTCACACTTTTCTGAAGCCTTGCTAAAATTCTACTTTTGGTTACTGATCACGTATCCTTCCGCTGCATGTAAGCATAAACATTGCCATGTGACGTCTACATTCAACTGTCAAATGCTTAGTTTACTTTTTTCAACTGTTCAAAGAATTATGCCATATTTCAAAAACTATTTCATATGAATGTTCACAATTTAGACCTATAACCATATTTAGGTCAGCTTCATGACTTTTTAAGAATGTCTGTATTGACGATAATTCTTACGGTTATTATTTTACATTGTTAACCTATTTGTTNATGTCTGTATTGACGATAATTCTTACGGTTATTATTTTACATTGTTAACCTATTTGTTATACACGACATAGCACATTACACGTTAATATTTTGCCGCGACTTTGCTTAACGCTGTTAGAACTGCGGGGGGAAAAAACTGTAGTATTTAACCCCTTGTTATTGATATGTGTTGGGATATTTTGTTAAAAGGACGGTCTCAGTTGGAATAAATATTAAAACGAAGGAACAACCAGTCCAACCAAAAGACACAGTATATTCAAATATGCAACTCGTGTCGCTAATGGCATGCAGCAGCGGAAGAAAGAAAGAAAGAAAAAACCGATGAACATGCACACAAATAGGCCAACTTAAACTTTTATTCTGCTCATATTTCTATGCGTTGGTACGTACTGTTTTCTAGGTTTATTCCATTATTTATTTAAATTTATCTGACTGGGCTTAGAATTATTTTGGGATTGCGGCAAACATTCAAATCACAGAAACGTAGGCACGTTACACAATTGTGTTACAAACACCTAGGGCAAAGATACAAGTTACGTCATAATAAATAAAGCTGCAACTTTGAAAAATTTATTTCGTCATAAAAACAGTTTATGGTTAAAACGTATGAATTTTGCATGTCCAATATTTGCAATTATACACACACTCGCACACCGTAACGTAAATATAACAATACTCCTTCACACACAGCAGTCACGACGTACGTTACAGCATATTTATTCCTGTCATGGGAAAAATAGATTTATCAAACATCGTAATTTGCCTACGTAGGTTTAAAAAACACAGCGTGTACAAATTTGATGTGGTAATGTTTACAAGAACAGACAGCAACACTTCGTTCAACAACACACCATGTTGTCATATCGCCAGTTGCCACTTCTGCCAAATTGAAATCTCGTTAATTTTTTTCGCCCTCTGGGAAAAAAAAACCATGTCATTAGGGCCTACGCACTGTAATTTGCGCTGATATTTTTTAACTGTAACAATGAAATATATTTCCTCCAGTCATACCTAAAAATTCAAATATATCAAAAGGAAACGTTTAATTTACAAATAGCATACCAAAAAACTAGGTTAAAACAATATTTTAACTGTGAACTATTTTTTGCTGGTCTTTGCCAACACATTGCTGCTCTCACTGTTTTTAATTCATATTTAATACGAAATAAGTATTACAAGTTATAGAAGATACTAAAAGTTTCATTTATTCAAGAATACAGTACAGTAGAATCCAGATAATTCGTATTGTCAAGGGACTGAATGTTAAATACGAATTATAGAGATATTCAAATTAGCGGGATTACCAATAATCGGGAGCAAAAAAAGAAAAAATACATAATAACGAGATTAATGCAAATTTGCATTAATATGTAATGATAAACGCATGGCTACATATTATGTATACATATGTAATGTATATATAAATCAATAATTACATTAATAAAAAATACATTAAAAATATAGTTTTAAAAAAATTTGTAATTTTCTTTTGGTGCAAGTTTTGCAGACGGGTATTGTCGATAGCTTTGTCAAGCATGTTCAAAGTAGAAAATACTTCATTGCCAACGTCTGATTTCACTAAGAAATGGCGCACGTTGTTGATGTATTGTTTAGCCTCTTTAGGTGTAATTGTCAGCACATCATCTAGTCATCACCTTCACCATCAATGTCCTGAGATGGAGCCAAAATTTCGTCATCAGTTAGAATCCTCGCTACTGCTAGACCATCGTCAAAATGGACAAAATCTTCAAACGTTACAGAATTTTCTTCATTATGAGGAAGATAAATTCCAATTCACAGGGAATTCTAAGTCTTGTTCAGTAACTGCTGATGAAAGTTCCACCTTCGTGAATCCACAAGCACGAAAACAGTTTTTTATTGTGCTTTCGCTAACACTTTGCCACGCCTTGTGAGCAATGTTCATGGCTGAAAATAAGGTGATTTTATGATCCTTCCCATCCTCGATGCTGTCAAGGAGTTGCATCACTACTTCCTTGCGGTAAAAGGTTTTGAACGTTTTAATTATGCCCTGGTCTAGAGGCTGCAGCTTAGAAGTAGTGTTGGCAGGCAAAAACACAACATTAACATGACTGAGCGGTGGGGTATTGTTGTGGGCCGTACAATTATCCATGAAAAGTAGAATTTTTCGCTGCCTTTTCTCCATATCAGCATTCACTGATCGTATCCATTCCTTGAATAATTCGCCCGTCATCCACGGTTTTTTGTTTGCACGATAGGTCATTGGAAAAGTTTTTATGTTTTTAAAACATCTTGGTTTGGCTGATTTGCCTATCATGAGCGGTCTTAATGGCTCAGATCCATCCATGTTGGCGGCCAACAATATGGTTACACGTTCTTTACTATTTTTCCCGCCATAACACTTTTCTTCCTTAAAACACATTGATCGGTCGGGGAGACACTTATAAAATAACCCCGTCTCATCGGCATTAAAAATGTTGTTGGGCTCATAAGAATCAATTATTTCTCCCAATTCGTATTTCCACTCAGAACAAACGTCGGCCGATACACTCGCTCTTTCCCCACTAAGCTTCTTAAATTTTATGCTGTGCCTTTTTTTAAACCTATCAAACCAACCATCACATGCCCGAAAGTCTTTAATTCCCATTTTTTTCTGCGAAAACCTTTACTTTTTCTTTTAAAATGTTTCCTCCAACTGGCACATTCGAATTACGTGCTTGCGCAGANTAAAAATGTTGTTGGGCTCATAAGAATCGATTATTTCTCCCAATTCGTATTTCCACTCAGAACAAACGTCGGCCGATACACTCGCTCTTTCCCCACTAAGCTTCTTAAATTTTATGCTGTGCCTTTTTTTAAACCTATCAAACCAACCATCACATGCCTGAAAGTCTTTAATTCCCATTTTTTTCTGCGAAAACCTTTACTTTTTCTTTTAAAATGTTTCCTCCAACTGGTACATTCGAATTACGTGCTTGCGCAGACCACTTTTTAAAATTCTCTTTTAGTTGTGGATACTCACCAGTCTTAAAGCACTTTACTTTGCTGTCCGATGTCTGGGAGGCGATCTTGTCCTTGTTCTTCAGAATTTATGTTATTGTGGAAGGAGGAACGTTATAACGTTTGGACACGTCAATTTGTTTTTCACCACCGGCCACGGCAGTAATGATTTTCTTTTTTTTCTCTAATGGAAAGACAGTCATTAGCTCTTTTCGGAGGCGTGGCTAAGACCGAACTGACTAACTTTTCACTCGCTCTTCTCCTTCCTACCCTCTCATAACCGTTGAACGGACAGCAAGGCACCTCTTAGTTCTGAGAATCACAGACACATCGCCTCACAGCCTACTCGGCGTCATAACCTGCCCTTCAAACCCTCCTACGTCCCTCAGTTCCCTTCCGGTATTTTTTACTCTGCCCGAATTGCATAAATCTAGAGCAGGTGTACAGTCTACGGTTAAAAACATTACGAGTTAACGAGATTTTTAAATTGTAAATAAGAATTATAAGACATTTTAATTGAGCTGGAACACCAAAATAAATACGTATTATCGAGGGGACCGGAATGCATTGTTTTTTTTAACGAATTAAAGGGATTTTCTCAAGGGACTGGCAAATTTGTACGAATTAGCGGGATATACGAATAATCGGGATGCGAAATATCGGGATTTCACTGTACTTTGAAGTTAATCACAGTGTTATATATTTGTAGTATACAGGTTTTTAAATAAATAAACAAAAAAAAAAAGTTTGTCATGTTACGCCTAGGGTGATTTTTCAAAGGTTCGTTTCAAAACATCTGAAGAAACCGTGAATGGACTACACACAGTAACATTGCTGCATAAACATGGAGTTTGTAAATATTAGTATAAGTGTACAAACAGAAACTATAAATTAGAGTGAAAAGTGAATTAAGAATGTACAAAAAGAGATTAAAATGTAGACATAGCAGTCAAATTTAATTGACTGGCTCCACAGCTAGAATGAAATTATCTTGTGCAGTGATTAAGTATTTGTTATGCATAAAGATATTTTTGATGTTTTGAGGTTACTTGCGAGCACAAAGAAAACTTATATTGGCACACACTTCAACTAAAGCAAAGGTAATTCACATTTTCATTCCTTTGACAAACGCTAATCAATCACATTCAGAATGAAGTGGGATTATATAATGCACAACAGTTTAATTTAAAGATAAACTGTTTTTTTCCCCCAAAGGTCTGTGTACTCAAAAGGGGTGAAAATAACAGAAAGGGACAACTTGTGCGCTATAACTATTCATCAAGAGTATCTTACATAAAAAACTACAATTTTTATCTTGTCACACACACAACATTTTTTGGTTTCGAAAACAGCAAATTTTAATTTTTTCCGAAGTTACAGACTTATTTTTTTCTAGGTAGGAAGTCTTCAACCCAGATAACTTTGATCTTGCATACTGTTCTACATGTAGACGCCAAGCCCACACAAGATCAGATCTCTAAATACCACTTAGGTGAAGCAGAGTGGGGTAAAACAGTCATCTGAATGCTGAAAGTAGATGGCCACCATCTTGAAAATACAAAATGTATTTTATAATACAAATATACAGTGTAATAGTATCTTATGTAAGCTTTTAAATGACACTAAATATTCCACAATGGGTGACTATTAAAAAAGTTACTGCTAGTTGCATAAACCTCAGAAATCTATTAAATTTACTTGCAGTACGTATGAAATATGACTTTTAGGCAAAAATCTAAATTAATGATTTTCTTTCACCTTGAGGATAGGGTAACATACAAACAAATTTTTATCAAAATAAAAAATTATGCCTTCTTTTTTCAAAAAAATTGAAGATTTCATATGGAATGACCCAATTTTTATGTGACTCGGCACACATTAATTATAGGAAAATTTAAGATCAAATAATTAAAAGCAAAAGAAAAACACACCAGGCGTGTGGATGCTCAAAGACGCCCCTATAAGCGTTTCAGTACTTTAATAATGTTTATTTGAAAATTCACTTTTTTTTCCATCTGAGTTGTTTAACCCTTATTTCATGCCAACAACATTTAAATTGTACATGTTCATGTGCAGTGTAATATCATGTATTTATTTATTAATGTTTCANGTGTAATATTATGTATTTATTTATTCATGTTTTATGCAAGGGTTCATGTCCATTTAGTTGTGCAAGTGTATTAGTTCAACAGAAAGTAGTGCAGGGTGAGCCACGTGCCGCATAGTCCGTGCCTCGCGAGCTCGCCAGATTCAGTCACTGTCGAGTGTCTCAAGGGGTCGGCACGCGCTGCATCGCGCTCCGGGTGCTTTCAGTTTACGCACCAATCATCTTTAGCTGCAATAGTCTGATGTAACTTACTGCCTGTCCTTTTCTGCACCCGGAGAAGCCACCTCTTCTTCCGCAGGAACAGAATCACCTGAGGAAGCTTAACACACCAGTAATTCATTGTTGTGCACACCTGTGTGCTTTCGCAGTTTTGCCTATCTGGCGGGCCGCAGGCCAGGACCCGTGTAAAGTTTTCACTTAGAGTAATGTAAAGTGTTGCGCACAAGTAATTACACGCAAGTTTTCAGTTTCAAGCACTGCCTTCGGGCGTTTCGGGGTCTGAGTCCCCTACAACCTGCTTTCACTGTAATTTACCTTAATAACTCAACACCGAGCTTTAGTCAGTTAAATGCACGTGGGTTAGCCTGAATCAGGCATAGGGAACGTCTGGTTTTCCTGTCCAGAGGGGAATAAACACCACCTGCTGACAGTGTCTGGTGTCTAGTCGGGTATCCAACTCCAAACCTACCTAACAATGTTTTTCACCACCCCTCAAAAATTTCATTAGTCCTACAACACCCAGCCAACCGGCGTTAAATTGGCACCCTTCTGTGGGGCCATTTCCTGCGGAAAACCCTAATTGCTCAACATTTTTCATACGCAATGTAACAGGCGTTAACTCCTATAATAAAACTGAATTTGGAAATTCTTTTTTAATGAATTGACAATACAAGCAAGTACTCTTTAATCATATCTAAATATAATATCTGTGATTAACGGTAAATATAATCCCTGAAAATCCGCAATGTTACACCCCCCCCCAAAAAAAAAAAGATTTGGAACAAATTTTATGAATTCGTTACAAATTGAAACAAAACTAAGAGTTTATTCACTAAAATTGCTGCAACATATTTTTTACATTTGAATTCAAAATTCATAATCATTATATATATGTTCCGATACTATGATACATTAACCTTAAAACCAAACGTGTTAAGAATATTTTCCATTTGATTCCTTAAGTCTTATTCCTGCTAATCAATTCACAATCATTATCTATTTTATAACACCATAATCTACATTCTCTTCTTAACCATTTAGTTTACATAATTTAGACCTATCTCCTTGCACAACATATTATGCCATTATTTTATATCATCTACAAACAATACCATTTATACTAATACAACAAACATAAATTTCAATATCTGCTTGCAAACTTTTCTTTTTCTTATTTCAATACTTAATCACTGGTGTTTTTATTACCACTCACTTATGCTTTCTTTGTTATCTAAAAAAATTTATTTACAATTATAACATTTACATATTTACGTTTTCAAAGCCTCTAGAGCACAGTACTGTATCCACGAAAATGGTTGTTATAGAGGATATAACGAGATGACAATTGTATTGAACGTTCCAGTAAAATGTTAATGTTGCATTTGTTTACTTATATATATTTGGCCATGAAACTGGAATATTTGAGGCTGTAGTTGAATGCATGAACTAATTGTTTGCAGGCAATTTTACATGCTAACCTATTGACTGGAAATTAAGATCACTTTTGATGGAGTGTGACATCGTTTAATAACGTGAAAATTAAACTAATAAGGCTCTGCACTAAGCATAGTTATGCCAGTATTCATCAGAGCATGTTTCATTGGCAGATGCAAATGCAGTTCGATAATAATAAAGAATTTCATCTTTTCAGGAAATTACCTCAAATATATGAGAACTGCATTTCTGGGCTTACAGAATATGTCGGAGCAATATTAAATATATGCGTGTTTATATTATTTTTTTACTTTAACGAAGGAATTTGATGAAACACTTTTTAGTTGGCTGGAATAGTAGGTGAACCAATATTTTTTTTGTCACTTTTTACATTTTTAATATTGAGATTTAGAAAAGATTACCACCAGAAGTTTATTATTGTTTTATTACATTTCTCTGTCCCAGCATTTCCTTGTTTTGCATAATCCTGCACACTGTTGTTTTAATAACATTTTAAATCACCATTTCCGTTGGAAATTTGTGTATGAACACACCATACCCTGCCTTGACACAATACTTTTATGAGGTATTTGCATGATTTTACACAGCGGAACTGAATTATATCTGTTCAAGTAAGTTACTTAATTGACGAGAAAACACGTTTACACAATGTCAGTTAGAAATAGTCCATTTTCATAATAATTATATTTCATTTTACTGCAGTTAGTCATACAAGCAAAGGCATTTTATTCCCTCTATAAAAGTACATTTTTCCGCTGTTAGATGTCTGCCACTTTGATTGAAAACACGAATAGCACTCTACACATTAATATAAACATTCTCTTTACTTTACAACTTTCCTCTATTGTTATTACATATTATGATTACCTCTATGGTCTGATCAGTGTCACAAATATTTTCATTTATTAAAAAACGAACAAAACTTTTAAAATAAATTTACAGGTTATGTAACCCACATATCCATTGATGCATTTATCTACCATTTATAACATTTCTTTTACTATGAACTTTTTGCTACTTCCTTTTTGCTGTTGAACCAAGTAATATAATAGTTCCTTAAATTAATTACCTTTCTTACCTTATTAATTTACATCTTTTTCTTTCAATAAACTTATTACCTTATTAATTTACAATCTTTTTCTTTCAGTAAACTTATTACCTCTATTACATTTTTACTTTACAATTTTTTTTCTAAATTATAATTATAATCCCCCTTAGCCCTACATAAAAAAATTACATACAATAATTTTCTAATCATACAGGGTCTGTCTTTATTCATTAATTTTCTTTCTTTTTCTTTTACTTCCCACCGTTCTCACTTTGTGTCCTCTTTTCCTCTCTTTTTTCCTTACTACCTTCCTCATACAGTATTACAACTTTTTTCTTTTCCTTACTACCTGAATTTTACCCCTATTCTTTCTTTTCCCTTTCCTCAATTTTTCGTCTCTTTGTGCCCGAGCAAACCTCCGAACTGTTTGGACCTGCTGTTCACATAACCACCTCAATGATCTTTTCTTTCTTCCCCTTGCCCTTTAGTGTGTATCTGTCACATTTATCCCTCCCACTTTCTTATATCTTACTTTAGTTTTGAATGTGTGTGTTTCGTATGACCCCTCCAATGATTTCAACATTATTATACCCTTGTTTCTTAATTTCATTGGTTCCTGATTATTTCCAATAATTTTTTTCCCACTACCCTTTCAAAAGTAAGATTCTCATCCGTATATAAAAATACCCAGACCCTATAGTGCAACATAACCCTGTTTGCATATTACTTCATCTTTACAATTCCCTTCCTTCTCTTGTTCCTTTACTTTAACCCCATTCTGTTGTTCTAATTGTATGTATTCTAAATTATCTTTCCAATTCCTGTGTGACGTGAAGCAGGCGTTCACGGTTACCTTTGTGCCCACTGTAACTGCCGCAGTAGTGTCCTCCACTCCAGATGCACCATACCAGCGCACATGTGTGCAAGAATGATAGTGTGTTCAGTGCATATCAAGTGTATTTGTCCATGTGTGATAGTGCACAATGTCATTAATTATTCAGTTTAACAATTTAATCATTATTATTTACCAAGTTTCGTTTCACCAGTATAGTTATTTAGAGTTATGTGTATTTATTCAGTATTGATGTATACCATAATTATCGTGTGTCAAA